>VWZU01010718.1:508157-531551 GCA_013397095.1 Sterrhoptilus dennistouni
CCCTTGGCCCCCAGTGGTGTTTCCGTGGGCCGAAGCGCGGTGGTGGGCAGAGCCTGCGGACCCGCGGGCCTCGCCTCCCGCTGCCGGGGCTGGGCTGAGGGGGAAGCGCGAAGGGCGGCTGGCTGCGAGGGCCGCCTCAGTCGGGAAGGGGCAGGAAGGGGGGCGCCATGGAGCCCCACAGGAGACATCTGAAGGCGCTTCCGCCAGGGGAGGAAGGGAGCGGGGCTGTGGACAGGCTTTTAGCGAGCCCGGCCGCAGCTGGGCCTGCTCAGGGTGCAGGCGGCAGAGCCCGCCATCCTCTCCCTGGGTCACCCGAAACCACTTCTGCACCGCTTATTGCTGTGAACTGCAGTGAGGACTCTCAACGTGTTTTGCTGATTAACTTTTCTTTAAACTTTTCTTACCTAAAACACAGCCCCATACCAGCCACTGTGCAGAAAATTAACTTTATCCCAGCCAAAACCAGCACAATATCTTAAGAGGAAATGGGCTCATGAAACTTCAGAACTGTGTGCATTGAAAAGAGAAGCTGCCTTTTAGTGGAAACACTGTGAGCCACGGTCGCTAGTTAAGAAATTATCTTTGCTTGAAAAGTTTTATTCTTTACACGAACTGTGCTGAAAAGGCTGGGATAAGGGTTCTTGGCCAGAAATGGAGTCTGTAGAGGCATGGAATCACTGAATCATTTTGGCTGGAAAAGACCTTTAAGATCATTGATTCCAGCCATTAACTCAGCACTTCCAAGTCCACCACTGAATCATGTCCCTCAATGCCACATCTACATGTCTTTTAAATACTTTCTGGGATGGTGGCTCCACCACTTCCCTAGGCATCCTGTTCTAATGCTTGACAGCGTGAAGAAATTTTTACTAATACTGCTGAGGACAGGAGAGATAAGAAATTATTAATGAAGTCAGGTGCATTAGGGTGCTGTTAGGCTTATCAAAACACATCAAGTTTTTAAGTAGAGGCGGGTCAATCTTTCTGGACGCAGAAGTATTCAGATGTGACAAACAATACAGACTTTTAAAGCCCTCATCCCCATTTCTTGGATAATCTAAGCAGCATTATTTTTATCATGTTCTTTTATTAAAAAAACTTATTTTTATCAATATACATAGTGGAGAATTTCTCATCTAATACACTTTTTTATTATTATTTTGAAAGATTTACCTTCCAAACTAGAGAAAACTGTTAACACATTGGAACTTTCATTTTAGACTTCAAATGTTAAAAATAAATTAGAGAGAATAAGTTAGAGAGCATTTTCATTCTGACAGCACTACTTATTTCTCAGTGAAACTCAAAGGAAAAAGAATAACAAAATATTCTCCAGCTTTCTATAAAAGTGACATATCAGGAGCTACACTATAATTCTCTGTGCATTTTTTGTGCACGTAAGTGATGCAGATGCTTTGCAAACTGGACACTCATTATGTAGATTGGAACGTCCATGTTTTCATATAATCTTTTCAGCTGAGACTGAAATAAAAAATTCAGAGACATCAGTGCTTTTACCTGCAAACCTGTCACCCGTATACAGAGAGCTGAATCTAAAAAGTAGAACTAGGCAGGGGCAACATTATTACTGTTCTAAAAAAGAAAGTGGCTTTGCTTTTTCTGAGAGTACTCTGCATGTAATTGTAGGCTTATTGAGAGGCACCTGAAAATCCTGAGGCCTTCTACCATTAGGCAGCTGCCTGGAGGAATGTTTTTCACTTTATTGTTTTGTACTTAAACTACATTAATTAAAAAAACAAACAAACAAAAAACCAAACCAACCAAAAAAAACCACAAACAAACAAAAAAAACCCAAAACCCCTACAAAACACCTGTATAAATTCAGTTTTAGATTCACAGTTCCCTTTTTTATATATTTTTAATGTGGAGCTAGTAGTAAGTAGAAGGAATCTTTCTTAAACTTGGAAAGTTACTGTGCACAACTTTCAGAATACCAACCGAAGTACAACTTACTGTAGTTTTTAGGTTTGCTTTCAAAATAAGTTAAAGCATCCCAATATTTTCAAGATGGAAAAAGCTGGTGTACCCTCACCGTTAACAGAGCATCTCTAACAACTTTTTGTTCATCTGAAAGCAGCAAAATCTGGGCAAAATCAACTGCAGAATCACTGAGATGTGTGTTCCTGTTTTATTGAAGAACGCTTTTCAAAAAGAATGTGTAGAACTTGCATTAACTTTATTCAGTGAGTATTCCCAGTGATTACTTAGAATCATTAAGGTTGGAAAAGGCCCTCAAGATCATCAAGTCCAATCTTTGACCAATCAGCACCCTGTTAATTAGACCATGGCACTGAGTGCAACATCCAGTTATTTCTTGGACACCTCAAGGGACAGTGACTCCACTACCTCCCTAGGCAGCCCATTCCAATGCCTGACCACCTTTTCAGGGAAGAGTTTCTTTGTGACGTCCAAGCAGCATAATCTAACATTGATTTTTCATAAATGAACAATGTGTTCCTGCACATATATTGCTGTAGGGTGCAAATTTCATGTTATAGCAAATAAATTTTAAAAAAGCTATCCAAACACGAGATGATTAGCACTGCATGTAATCTCAAGTGAGACACCAGTGAAATGAAGCTTCAGTTTGAAATAAGCAGTTTGTAGTTTGTGAAGGAAGCTGATTCTACTAGTTGCACATAAATTCCTTTGATCTTTTTATGAATATGTCTTTTGATCTCAAGAGCAATCAAAGGATATCTTTGTGGTGAAAGGTCATGCAAAATAATTAGCTGCTTCTGTTATTAATTAAACATAAAAGCGGTGAGGTGTTTAATCATATAAGAGGTCATGAGTTCTCAGTATTTAACCAATCCACATGCTGAATGATTTCAAACAACTGAGTGGTCAACTAAGAACATACCCAAAAAGCACAGGCTTCAATCAGTTGTTAAAAGTAAATGGATTATGTTACTGTCAAGCAGGCATGCTGTTGGAACCCTAGAGGGTTGCATGTCCTGCTCTTAGAGGATGGTTACAATATCAGCAAGAATTTGAGCATGGAAGAATATATTTTTGTTTGGCGAACTACAGTCTGTCAGAATTTATAAGACATCTTTATATTTTATGTCTGTTTACTTGAGAACTGGAAGTATCTGAAAAAACACGTATGAAATGTGCTGTCTCAACTACCATAGCTGCAATTTTGTTTAGCTGAGATGGGGCAAGAGATACACTTTTTAAAAAGCACGTGAAAATCATTAGCAGGACCATCAAAATCTTCTCATTTGAGCCTGTTTTTCCTGTGTTTCAGTGCTATATTTAATTAAAAATAAAAAATTTTGGCATCGTAACTCTTCATTACTCAGCATCAAGCTGTTTTCAAAATAGATTATAATGTGTTCGTGATGGCTCTATTTTCTATGTAATTCTGATGGAACCAATATGGCTCAAGCAGTCCCTTTGGGCATAATCTGCAATTCTAAACAAATCTTCTGATCCAGAATGTTCAGTGAGTTATGCAATGATATCTTTTTTTCTGTTCAGAAACAAAGCATTATCATCAGGAAAAAAAGAATCCCATTTCTGTGTCCGATGCAATGAAAACTTTGTTCTATAAGGACAATATAAAAAGTTAGACATGATATGAGGAGAACAGGGAAACTAAAAAACTTGCTACTGTTTAAAGGCATCATACCATCACTTATGAATAGATATTTTATAGTGCTTTGTCATCACTTACATAAAATTAATGACAACAGATTACATTCTTTTCTATACGCTACGTCCTATGGACAAATAAAACCTTTCCCTCAAAGAATTTCACTGTCTGGGAATCAGTACTGAAAGATTCTCACTCCACTAGGTAAGAAAAATGATAAAAGCATGTTAGCAAGTAATCAGAATGATATTTAAAAATTAATGTGACAATATAGCAGATAATTTTCTGCATTTACATTTCATCATTTAGCTAAGAGTAACAAAATGGTGTTGCAAGACTTTCCTTGTATACAGCAACAGAGGTCTGAGAAGAAAGAAGAATTAGAGTAAGAACATATAAAGAGTTTTCATTTAATTTACTACTTTTTATTGTAGTTCCACAAGGTTTTCTTCATGAAGTTCATAAAAAAGCAAAGAGGTAAACAGGGTAATTGCTATGATCCTAGCTGTGCTAGGATATAAAAAATACAGGTTACACTTCTATACACAGAACTTAAATCACACAACATGTGAGCAATCCTTGCTAACTGCCTCATTATATAGAAAATTGAGTGCATTGAAATATCCACATTATTGTGATTGAATCCTGAGACATTTTGTTTAGCATTCCTCTGTTGCAAGCATGAAGTGTCAGCTGAATCATGGGTTACAATCTCCATTTCTTTCTGTTGACTTAGCTGGGTCAGGCATAAGTTTCAATGAAATGAGTTTCATTTCCTGGAACATACTGGCTTAATCACACTTCACACACTAGAAAGACCAGGCGCCCACTTGAGACAGAGTGGTTGTGCTATTTCTTCTAGCACCTCACCTGTCTAGCCAGCTTAGAGCTTAAAGGATACAGAGTAAATTTCTTTCTTGATGTGATTTTCACCTTGTTTCTCATAGGAGCATTGCACCCAGCAATTACAGTGGCGTTCTGGAAGAGATTTGTCTCAATAACTTCTGCCAAAAATGCTCTGCTTTGGGTGAAAATAAATAGTCTTTAGGCTACAGGGAGCTTTAATATGGTGAAAGAGTAATTACCAGGCAGGAAGATGAGAGCTCTGGTTTTGATTCCCTGGTCCAGGTAGCATGTATTTTTCTTTAGAGACAACTGAAATTTGCCCTATTTTCAGAAAAGAAATCAAATTACCTTCATATGAGGGGTTATGCATGAGGGGTTATGCACCACATGACATGCAAATGTGGTACTTCTAGACATGGTGTAGTGTTGGACTTGGCAGTGTTGGGTGAATTGTTGGACTCAATGATCTTAGAGGTCTTTTCCATTGAGTCCTAATGGTTCTATGATCCTGTGTTGTCTCATCCAAAGAGTTATTCCTTTGATGGAAAAGCTGTAATACCAGTGTTGTCTTGGTGATAGTCTTACTTGAAGTGGGACGTAGGACTGACTAGACACCTTCTAGAAGTTCTTTCAAACCAAACTGAGCCAAACTGAGACAAACCAAACCAAACTCAGTATTCTGCTCTGACATTGTCCCTGACCACCTGAAGATTGACTGTAACCTGGTGAATTGGGCTGCAAGGTGAAAGAGGTGGGCTTTAACACTGGCACAGAAGTGAAAAGAGTTTGTATGTGCCAGCCCTCTGACTACTGAGTTGACAGAAACTGGTTAGTGTAGGTATTATCTGTATTTTGTAATAATTTTAGTATTCCAGACGTAAAATCACAGGAGAGTTTTTGGAGGTTGTTAGCCATATGTGGACATTCATGCTCTGATCTACACTGGAGGAAATAGTATGTGGTCTGTCAGTCTTACACAAAGGTAAGTCTTTTGATTCACGCAAGAATCTTCTCCATGGCACCTGCCTTTGCCAGTTTCATCTCTCCCAAGATCCTTGGCAGTAGTGCTGAGAAATCTTATGCTAAAAAATCCACAATCTTTGCACTGCATAGCAACATGGAAGCTGTTTTGTGGACTGTGCTATATTGTGGCACCATCATGGTCATGGACTGGCATGTCAGGCTGGCTGGACACACAAATAGCGTATAATAAATCTGTGCAGTCCAGGTTAGCCTTCAAAGTTATGATATTATCTTTCCTCAAAACAACAATATTGTACTGCTCTTGGAGGCGAGGAGAGGGAGTACCATCTGCTCAGCCATGTAATTGTCACCATTTCATTCACTTAAAATGAATTTTGTCAGTTTGCTCTAATTGTAAATATGTCCAACCGAATTTAACAAGCTTAAACCATTAATTCATTCATTTTTCCTATATACAAATATATATAAGTGTACATGCTTTTAGACAGATGGATAGGTAGGCACAGAAGTGGTACGGTGACAAGGTTATGGTAAAGAGGCAGAAGAAAGTATTTTTATTTATCTGATGAATATGTTTCAACTATAATGACTGGCTTCCTAAGATTTCCTTTACATGAAACTTTCCTTCCCTCAGAAAAATCCCATCACATATCCTGTGTCAATGGTTACTCAGCTTTACAGCTGAAGGGCTGTAGATAATTCTAACAGATCTAGGTAGCTGTAATCAATATTGTATCTGCCTTGAAACCCTTAACCTGTGCTTCCTGTGGCTCCAGGAACTCATCAGGGAAGGGCTGTGGACTGACATAAATCCTGTCTCCCAGCAGCTGGGCTGTTGGTTCAGAGAAGAGCATCTGCTTGCAGCATGAGAGGGTCACATGAGCATGGTTCCCATGCCCAGTGTGAAATGGTGGTGATGTACAAATGTGAGCACCAGCAGGTACAAATGAAGATGCCATTTAAAAGTTGGGTGATGTGACTCAAGTGATACAATTTAAAATCTAAACCAGTCTTTAAAAGTTATGTCCTCATGCAGCTTCCAGAAATCTGAAAGTCCATATCTGGGACTCAGGTAGTACATTAGAACTGGAAAGATTGAGCTGTACATATTTTAAGGGGAGAAAATTGCATGTGCCCATAAGTTGCTACAAATAGCCATTCCATATGAGGTTTTAAGAGGTAATCACCCATCTGCCAAAATATTGGTGTTGTCTTTAATCATGTTTCTGCTGAATGAGTAAAAAAATCAGAAAAAATATATTTTAAAAAAACCAAAACAACACCCCCCAAAAAACCCCAAAAACCCAAAACAAAACCAGGATTGTCAAACCCTGTAATTATGAAGAAAACAAGTGATTAAAAGGAATTGGCTGCAATAAAAGTGAACTTAAATTTTATTACACATGTAATTTTGGGACTAGATGTAGTTGTCATGACTTACAATAACATAAAACCCCTATTAAAGGGAAGGACACTTCATTTAAATCTGTGGAAACTACTGTGTAAGTATAGTTCATAAAATGAACTAAATGAACTAAGTTCTATTTAGTTTAGTTCTAACTAAATTGTAGACTTTTGTTGAAATAATTCACTGTTTGATCTTTCTGTTATGCGAAATAAATGCACAGTTCCTCATTTCAGCTGTTACATTCATTTGCTCTCTACTGTAATCATGATTGACTATATAACTTCTTGTCTCAAGGATTTAGGAAACAATGAAAGCAGCAACTCAGCAGAGTGAAATTCTTATGTAGGTTACTTGGAGAGTTCATATCTGAGAATAAAGAAATATGAGTTCTGTGGAGTACATGTGATACTTGATATATGTGCTTTATATATAATTTCCTTAAGGTCTGTAAGAAAATTAAATTGAAGTTTAATCAGAAGTTTTGCTCTGCACTGATCTGTGAGAACCTAAGGTGAAATTGGATGAAGAAATGTATTTATGGAGATGATCCTCTTGTATTCCCATGCACCTTGCCTTTGGAGAGGAGTTGTTTTCCAATAGCTTTCATAATTTTTATTTCTTCTTCAACTCTATTATTTTATTTATACTTTATTCCCATATCTGACACACAGATATGTGCATGAATACATTGAGAGCCATGCACATATGAATATAATTCTCTCAAGAGAAAATGTGGCTGTCAATAAATATGCAGTGTGGTATATCTGTGACCAGGGCAGGCAGTTCTAAGATGCATGACTTGATTATTTCAAAACTAGATTTCTTCAAACATGCCAAAGGCAGGTATATGTCAAGATAAAAGCTACATGAGTTGAAGTGTAAAAGGGCAACCTAAACATTTTTCAAAGTATTCAGAAATCTGTTTGCATGTATTCCATACCTCAGAACTAGCCAGACTGGATTTTTACGACACTTTGATAATAATTTAGAGTTGGGTAATGAACAAACATGAACAATATTAGCACAACAGATCATGTTCTTAAACTTGTAAATGTCCTTATAGAAATTAAATACCTTCTCAACCAGAATTGTGGTCATTGCAAGTAAAGTTTTATTTAAAACAAAAAAGTTTTCCCCTTTGTTTCCTCATTTGAAATATTCATCTATGTAGCCCTCAGAACACTATTCCTTGCTATTAAATTTCTTCAGACATTTAAAATGCTTCAGTTTTTAAATGTTTCAGGCCATCCAGAGTTTTTGAAGTACTGTCAAAATTTAAAGAAACCTATGCTGCCATTGGCATTTCTTCATACACTAAGAAACCCTCTCTTCCTCACAAGGAGTTATTTCTATACTTGTTTTCAGGGGTAAAAGTTGTTCTGCCAATATTAATGAAGATGAGCTTGTCCTTGCTACTTACATTTTATTTGTGGAAAACGGATCAGATAGACTGCCTGAATGCTCTGGGAATTAGTGCAGTTTAAAGTCAATACTGAGCCAAAGAGATGGTCCCAATGTCCCACAGATCATTCCTTAGACTGTCAATCAATACGTTTCACCTGGGTCTCTCTAACTACTAAGTCAAGTAGCAAGTAACACCAAGGAGGGAAGCACATTGGAAACATAATGAACACCTCAGTAAGTGAGGCAAGGGTGTATCTAGACAAGTTTTGTGTCTCATGTAGTGCAGTGGAAAAGGCTGTTAGAATGGGGGTTTTTTTGAGTTAAGTTGCTGGCATATATTTTCTTCATTGTGTCCTGTTTCAGCTTGTAGATGCTGTTGAGCTCTTCATTACTGCTGTAAATGATCATCTTTCATTCCTGGTCAGTATTTATTTCCTGTACTGCATCCAGCTCTTGGGTCCTCAGCATAAGAAAGACAAGGACCTATTGAAGCAAGCCCTGAGGAGGCCACCTCTAAAGATGATTGCACCTCTAAGGAGGGATGAAGCACCTCTCCTATGAGGAAAGACTGAAAGAATTTGGTTTATTCAGCCTGGAAAAGAGAACACTTTGCGGTGACCTAATTGCAGCCTTCCAGTACCCGAAGGGAGCCTATAAGAAACAGAGAGAGGGAAAGACTCAGAGCCCTTTTTGTAAGGGCTTGTGTTAATTGGACAAGGGGGAATGAATTCAAACTAAAAGAGAGTAGGTTTAGATTAGGTATTAGAAGGAAGCTCTTTACTGTGAGGTTGGTGAGTCACTGAAACAGGTTGCCCAGGGAAGTTGAAGGTGCCCCATCAAAGTCAAGTTGGATGGGGCTCTGAGCAGCCTGGTCTAGTGAGGTAACCCAAAGGACACGGCAGGGGAGTTGAAACTTGATGATCTTTAAGCTCCCTTCCAACCCAAACTATTCTATAATCTTATGATTCTATGATATTTCTGTTTTGCTTGTATCTTTTTGGTAAGAATGTGCCATTGCGTCAATTTTATTGAACAAAGTGAGACAGGAGATCAACCACAGAGAAAGGGAACTAAACTTTTGTCTCCGGCTTCTCTACTAGTACTCTATCTAATGAGGTCAGTTGTCCTATTTTACTCATGTGATTAAGAAAAATACTGATTAGAAACTAACTTGGACTTAAATTTTGCCACCATTTTTTAACATAGTTGCTTTCATAGATGTTCATTTATTTAGCCTTCTTCAGTGTGGTAATATTTGTTTCCAAGATCATCCACTAGGTTTTCTTGCATGTTATGTCAAAAGAAAAAATGCAATTTATACACATAGTCTGTAAGTAATGTTTTTTAACCGTATCTCCTTCCAAGTGTTATTGATCATAGTCAAGATGATTTCAGCTAATTATCCACAGGAGATAAGTCACCTGATAGCCATTGGACACTCCATTGGCAGAAAATATCACCCTTTTAAATTTACATAGTAAGAGTAAGAAAGATAGTAAGATGAAACTGTCTTCAATAGAGCAAAAGGAAGAACTTCAATAAAACTGACAGAGAACTTGAAGCAACAAAGAATTTAGAGACATCAAAGAGAAGTTGGTTTCTATTAATTTGCCTTTCTAAAAAGTGACTGCTTTCCATTTATATAACCCTCAAAGCTCATCAACTAAATTTTACAGAGCCTTACTTCACTTTTTTTGCCTGAGGACTTATTTTGAAATTATGCTTTTTTTTTTTCCTCCTTCTTTGGTGAAATGACAGCTGTATGTCAGGCTGCAGCCATATACAGCATCACTGTTTATATTTTCCAAATATATATATTTATGCATTAGAGATGTTAATTCAGGTTTGAAAAACTGGGTACTTAGATAAATTGGTTATAAATTAAATAGAGTAGGTTTTTACATGTGTCCAAAACACTGTTCCTCAAACCTAAATTCTTTGCACGTTTCCAGGAGATGTGTATTTTTCTAACAGAACTCACAAGATATTAAACCATTTGTAACTGAAAGAGTTGCTATTGAGTACTGCATCAAATGTCATCACATACAGATTTTCTATGCATTACTTAAATGCAGTTAGCTTGCACCACAAGGCTAAGAAAGCCCCTGTGAAATATCTAAGTAGCTCACAAAACCCTTGCAAAATACTTTCAAATAATAGGAAACTCTAAAAAAAATTTCCATTTTTTCTGAACAAATTAAAAGATTATATAAATTTCCTTGAAAGTAAAACTTTATAATTAAAAAATTGACAGGTCCTTCACAATAAAATCATAAATGCTACTCAACTTGGACTTTTATAAGGGCTTAGACAGTGAGATTTCAAAGGAAATAATTTTAAGGAAATACTGATTTATAAATATCAGAAAATCATGAACATTGGACTGCTAGGTGACTAAAACAGTTGAAACTAAAATGAAAAAATGATAAAGCATGGATTTGTATTTTCAATTTAAAACAAAGAAATAATAAGATCATAAAATAATTTTGAGCCTCCACAAAACCTAGAGGGTAAATCTGTGCACTGGAAATTTTCCCATCCTGTTATTTTCCCTTAGTTTAATTTTTGATTTCTGGGATCACTTAGAAGCTCAAGTTTCTTTCATGATGCAGTAGGGGAGTCTTGGAGGGACAGCACTGATGCTGTGTTATCCACACCTTTCTAGATCCCCTGCAATGCACAGCACTATGAGGGCTGCAATGGGGAAAACTAACCCTGTCTCAGACACACCAAATACAGTAGCATCTCATTTTAATGTTTTTTAATCTGTTGAAACAGATCATTGTCTTCTAATGTCTAACATCTCATAAAGAAGTGTCTTCTTGTTTAAATAGTCACTAATAAGAACAACTGAAATTAATACAAAGACTCTGAAACTGGATAGAAGTAACTGTAGAAGCTTCTTCTGTAGTAACTGGAAATAAGAATTGTTTCAATTCTTTTTATTGTTTTCCTTTATACAAGTCTCTACACAGTATGTTTAAGCACAAAAACATGCTACTCAGGTACAATTGAACTGATTAAAAAATTAATGATACACATACATAAGATCAAAGCAAGCATCCTTTCTTTCAAAAAATAAAAACTCTTGCAAAGACTTAAACAGCTGCACCTGCATTTTTGATACCATTTTCTGGGAGGGTGATTTCCAGTCACTCCAGCTGTGAGTCAGAGGATAAAAAGGAACTTGTTGACCAATATCTGCCATGGTCTGCCATTGCTTGTTTGCGTCAGTCTCTCACTGAGACTGAAATGTAATCCTGAAGGAGCACAACTGACACAGTGGTTTTGACTTCATTTCAGTCATTGAGATATAACACTGTGAAAGGTACCTAAATTTTCTGAAGACTGAGATAATATGTCCACTTAGGTAAATGTTTTGGAGGTCAAGGTGTTGCTTTTGTTATCAGGAGATGAGCAGAATAGACTTTTTTCAAGAAAGATTTTTCATTTATTTCATTAAGCTACTTTCATATATCCCTTAGAGCAGTGGGCCTTTGGGTTAGTGCCCAGGAAACTGGTATGTGTCCTTCTGAGGTCAACAGAGGACCTGCTATCTTCCAGCTCTTAGCTGGAATCTGTCAGGCTTCTATGTAGTTGCTGGGCCAGGCAAGCAGACAGACAGGTGCACACTGTGTGTGCAAGTTGTTTCATGCAGTTTTGCACATACACCAAGTCTCAAACATCAGGCTGGATTGTTTAATTCATCAGATTTGGACCCAGAAGTGTTGGCAGATGGAGGAAGGTGTAGGTCTCCTCAGTTGCAGAATCACAGAATATGTTCAGTTGGAAGGGACCCACAAGGATCATTGAGTCCATCAATATTCTGCACAGCACCATCTCCCAAGAGTCCCACCCTGTGCCTGAGAAAATTGTGCAAACACTTGAATTTTGTCAGGCTTGGTGCTGTGATCACTTCCCTGGAGAGCTTGTTCCAGTGCCCAGCCACTCTCTGGGTGAAGAACCTTTTCCTGATAACCAGCCTAAATCTTCCCTGACACAACTTCAAGACATTCCCTTGGTCTTGCCACTGGTCACCACAAAGAGATCAGTGCCTGCCCCTCCTCTTTCCCTCATAAGGAAGTTGTAACTGCAATGAGGTCTCTCCTCAGTTTCCTCCAAGCTGAACCCAGTGCCCTCAGCCACTCCTCATGCAGCTTCCCCTCAAGGCCCTTCACCATCTTCGTTGCTTTCCTTTGGACGCTCTCTAATTGTTCAGTGTCTTTCCTATACTTGTGTTCCCCAAAACTGCCCCCAGCACTGGAGGTGAGGCCTCCCCAGTGCAGAGCAGAGTGGAACAATCCCCTCCCTTGCCCAGCTGGTGATGCTGTGCTTGAGCTAACAAAAGTGAGCTATTACTAGCCATCTTAATTAAATCCCCCTTAAAAAATTCCTTGCAAATTCTTTATGACAAGTAAGGATCAGCCAGGAATCTCCTTAATTTATCCTGAAATTAAGAGAAGAGGAGAAGGAAGAATACAGAAATTTGAAAAGTAATGTGAAAATGGGGATGTTTTTACTGATATTTTGGAGGCAAGCCAAACTGCTCATTTGGATTCCTACTTGCACAATTTATTTGTCAGTCTTCTTTTTATATTGCATAAGATAAGAGATTAATAGGAAAAATAAGGACACAGAAGAAAGTTTTAAAGCACTTAAGCTGACAATCCAAGTGTCATAGATGTTGAGTTTGCAGGCAGTAAATCCCTCCTCCTGCAGTGGGCAAGTCTCTCTGTCTCCAAAGAGCTTTAGGAGAGTCATAGGATGCTTTGGATTCAGCAGGAAGGCTTTCATAGCTGTCTCTGATATAAGAGAACAGTAATATGAATTAAATGTAAGCTTTGTTGGTGGATTGGATTAATTTTACTAGTGACATAAACTGATTTTAGATGTACCAACTGTTTAAAAGTTGGTGGTTGGGGTTTCTGAAGTTCTAAAGATTCTGCCAGGTTTGGTTTAGAGTTTTTTATAGGCTGTAAAACACAAACTCTGAAGAAAGTCTTCAAGATTTGATTCACTGTACCGCTTAATATCCCACACCGGTTCCTTTGGCACTGCATTCTTTACAAATGAAAGCTTTCAAATTGAAATCAAGTTTCAGGCAATTGCCTTTCTGAGGACAAACAAAAGAACCAATAAGGAGCTGTGCAAGAGCCTTTCAGGAAGTCATCTGGGACCTTGAAATTCTGAGTTTTTCCTTTGTTATTGAACTGATTGCTTCCTCCTTTGGTATCTCCTCCTCTGCCCTGCAAATGAAACATCCAGTCCTGTCTTTCTGAAAAGAGCTGATGGATGAAACCATTTCATACTATGCACTGCTACCCAAGCTCTTTTTATCCCAAATGGATTCTGCATATGGCTGATTTTCCCCATACAAGGTAAGAAGTAAACAGAGAGTGATAGATATTGGCTTTCCATCATCTGATCTGTCAGCTGCTGTACATTAAGAAGTTATCTATGCCTTTAATTGTGAGTAGGAGAGGGATTTAGAGCTTGCAGGAGTGTAATTGTTTCACAGTAAATCTACAGATAAGCCCCTCTTCCTTACTGCCCACACAGTTCCACTGATTTTAGAATATTAAATTGTCCTTTTCCCTTCAAATGCCTAAAGGAAGATCTATTATCCTGAGGTCTTTATAGCTTAATCTCTAATGTGATTCTGATATTGCAAGCCAATAACTAAAATGAGGGCATGTTAAAATGAAGCATAAGGCTTCTTTTATTACTGCCATAGTTCTTTACTGCATTAATTTTGAAGCATATTTCTATTTTCTGTTTAATTGCAGTCTTAGAGTTAAAAATTTTGACAATTGACAAGTTTCTTTCTCACATGATGTATTCCTGGAGACAAGGTGTAAGCTTTGGAGGAGGATAATGAAGAGGAAGGATTTCTACCTTTGAGTGTGCCAGACACTGTGAAATTTTCTTTTCAGTTTACTTCAGCGGATAAAACAGACTTGTTTTAATGTCTAATTCTCAAATTTCAGATTATTCCTTATTATGAATGGTTTGAATTCAAGTGAGCAAATACCTCATGAAAATCAGGTAAATGGTCCTGTGATTAGATAAATACCTGTGATCCCTCTGGGTTTGTCTTTGTTTTTTTGATCTTCATCAATCTTGTCTTGTCTGTGCAATGAGGAGACAAGAATATGTGCCTATTTAGCAAAGACTACTTGGGTAAATGAGATAATGAACAGCCACAGTTGCTTGTGTTCCCCAACCTGCCTAAGATGACAACTCATATTGTTCATTTATATTATTAATAAGACAAATGCACAGAAGAAAAATATCTCTGTTTATCCATCCTCCATTCACTGGCAGGAATTTACAGTACACTGCTTATGGATGTAACATGGTTTCTTATTTAGTATTAGTCTAATTACATTCTTTGAATCAGTGGGTGATGAAAGGAAATCATGATATAAAAAACTGAGACAAACACCGGCCCCAGGTAAGATGTGCTGTTTCTGCCCTACCTCTCTAAAGAAGCACAAGTTACTTCATGCTAACCTTGAAGATTTCATGTGACGAGAGTGACCAGGTCAGGGGACACAAATGTGGATCTGCAGCTGTAACTGGAGCTTCTCTCTGGGTGGACTTTGGGCTGCATGGACCTGAGAAGACTGGATACCACCAATGAAAGCCCATACAGTTTGTGGTGAGGTAGTGCCTCCTATATATCTGTTGTCACACAAAGCGGCTAATTATCCCAGTGCCAGGGATATTTGGTATTTTTACAGAGAGATGCTGATATACTATAATAACTAATAAACTACAGGTAATTTATTTTTGCCTTGACTTCAATTTTTATTTCTACTGTCCTCTTTTTTTCTGTTCATTTCATCAAAATAAATGTTGTAACACATACAAGCAGGCCTGATGAAAAATAAAATGTCAGATACATTTTGAGAATAAAACATTTTGACATTGTGCATCTTCTTTTTAAAATCAGAGGGTACAGTAATTGCATTTGGCTCAGTATTTCCTCTGACAAGGAGGTAATTTACTTTCACAGCTGCCTTATAGAAGAGGATGACGTTAAAGGAATAATTGACAATTTGTGGGATTTTTTGTGATTGGCATTTGTATTTCCATTTTAATTGAGTTTATAGGATTCTCCTTTCTGTTCTGTGTGTATTTCAATAATCCCTCAGTGCTAAAATTTCCACATAGAACTTCAAATAGGTTGGAGTAACATTTTATATGCTGAACAGTTATGAACAAAACCCACAATTCTCTTTTTCTTTCTTAATTTTCTAAGATGATAAAGTGGAGTGTATGCTGTTGCAAAACCAACAGAAATTATGATTGTGATCCCAGTATTTTTTTGAACAATGCAATGAAATGATTCCATATATTTACAGACCTAAGTAGAAAAATAAGAAGACTTTGACAATAGCACCAGAGGCTGGCTTGACTCCTTATTTACTGAGGAACCCAAGCAATTTTTGTGTGCTTAAGCAAGTATTCATGACACAACATTTTAAAGATAATAGTATTCATAGTATTCTGTGGATACTTGGCTACAGGGAACAGAAATGTATCTACGTAGTGAGAAAACACACAAATGGAGGTTCGATAAAGCATTGAGCAATATTGCTAATGACAATCCCAAAATAAGGCAATGGGAAAATAAGGGAAATGACTACTGACATTGTTCAACAACCCATAGCAGTATAAGATTAATCTTGAAACCTGTGGACCAATTGGTAAATTGCATAAATTACTTAAGGGCCTTTAACATTATAACATTTAATGATTTATGTCATTTGCAATGTGCAGGGTGTCACATCCTATTGCAATACTCAGTTATGTTATGTGTAACCATCTATCCAAAATGCCGTTGCTAAATTTGCTGAGCTCCTCCTCTGTATATGAGAGAATAAAATTTCATTTCCTTATATAGTTTAAGGAAGCAAAATAAAAATTTAAAGGTACATGGAAACCATTTGTTATTTTGACATTGAAATTTCTCCTCTAGGATCTTATCTAGACCGATGAGTTTTCCTAATCTGACACCAGGGCTGTTGTTCCAACTGGATATGCAGACTGACCAAAAAGTGGATAGCTTCTGATAGTTTATTCACTTAGGTTAATAGCTTTTCAGTTTTATTGAGCACTGCTAAATTGAAAAAAAAAAAAAGGCTTTTAGAAGAAAGCCAGTCTTCTAAAAATTTTGGAAGTTTTGGACATTTTAATTTCAATTTCTTCACTAACTCTATTTTTTTTAATCAATCGGTAATACTATTATAATTTGATTTTTACCATTTTTACTATCTCTAAATTTTTATAAACAGCTCATATAAAATCTCCAGATTCTTTGATACTTTCCTCAAGGTAAATTAAATCTAAACTGATAAAACTGGCTGTTTAGTGAAGTACTATATGAAATTTCATGCCTCTAAGGCTTTTCTTTAAATCTAGATTTCACCTATAACAATTAAAAAACTGCTGATAGATAAGAAAGCTCTGTCAGTTACATTGCTGGTGACAGTAAGGGGAACAGTTTAAAAATATTTATCCCCACCTTTTCAGTTCAGTATGGGCATTTGTATGGTCTATGTCAAACAGGCCCTCTTTGCAATTTTAGGTGTAGACATTAGAAGCCTGACTGATGTTGCATGTCTGTATTAGAGCACGTGTGTGGATAAGTGTGTATGTGTGTGCACGTGTGTGTGTGATACACATTCATGTTCAGAGAGAATTGTTTTGCGTCTTCTGAGATGAACGTGCTTTTTTTTGTTGTTTGGGGTGTTTTTTTTTTGTTGTTTTTGGTTGTTTTTTTTTTTTTTTGTTTTTTTTTTTTTGTGTTATTGTTGTTGCTTGTTTTGTTTTGCAATGTGCTGAAAACCTTTACTCTGATGCATGGAACTGGCATTCTGCTTAGAGTTTTACATGTCTGGTACAAGTCTGGTGAGCTGGAAAACTGTATTTTGCAATTCCATTGAGATTTTGCCAACAAAGTTCTGACTCATACAAATTGATAATATACACTCTGAAATCTTTGTCAGTTGGAACATTTTTACAGTAATAATCTTCTTGCAGCAGTAATCAACATAGTCATGTTGTTTCAGAAAACAGTACAGAGGAGCCACTGGAAAAAACAAAAGATATGGAAGTATTTGACTGAAGAGCTACTTTTCCTCATTTCAGTAAATGGTCTCTATGTTAACCCAACTCCATCCACAAAACACAAAGTGAGAGGGAGAGTTGGTCTCCTAAGGATTTTAAGGAGAAATGGTGAGGCTTTTTTATTGTTTTGTCTTGGTTTTTTTCCCCCTGCCTTTGTCTCTTGTCACAGAGAAAGACTTTGTCTTTTTCTTCCACTCCTGAATTCTTTGTTCATGAACAGGAAAAAAACGTTGATTGAAATGTTCTAAGAGACATGCTTTTATACTTGCTTCAGGTTTAAGAAGAAAAAACAATGCCTAATCACAGCTTCCACTTCAGTGAAACAGATTTTTCACTGACTTTTAAAACTGTGACATCAGTCAAAACAGCTCCATCATGAAAAAATAAGGTACAGAAAGTGTATTTGTAAAAAAGTAACTCGTAGCATTAGAAAGAAAGAAAGAAACTTTTTTTTTTCCTCCAAAAAGAGCTTAAAATCCATTCAATAAACTGTAAGGTCTTCAAACTCACATCCTGGTAAATGTATTTAATCAAATTTTATTGATTTTATTGGTTTTCTATTCAAATATATTTTTAACATAAAAATATCAAAGAATAGTGACAGACAAAAACTGAAAAAGTTTAATTTGTCATTAAACAAGGACTTCATATGGGACACTGACAGATTATTTTGTCCCACAATTACTGTTGTCTTTTTCTGTGCAGGTTATGAATGAGAATAATTTCCTCAGTGGTTCACTTATTTATTAGGAAGCACTTCACATAATGAGAGTGCAGTTCTTCTATGCTATATGGCTTTTAATTGGACCTGTACTCATTGGAATTACTTATGTAATATTACTTTAAATATGCTGAGATATAAATAATATGATTTTCAATTCCCCTTTTGTACTTGGAGACACAAATATACTTCCAGCATTTATCTTTGAGAAATATACATAATTTGATTGTACTTTTCTTGGTTCTGCCTTTAATTTTGCTCAGGTAATATTAGTATTTTTTAATTTATTTTATTAATTTTTAAAAGTCGGTATTTGTAGTCCTTTTGAGTTAACTTAGTTTGCATTTGACCTATTGGCAAAATGGTTTTAAATGGTTTAGAAAAGTATTTCACTGGCTTCTGATGATGTTTCTTCATCACTGAGAAAACTTTTTGTTTGTATTGTTCTTGCATCTTATAATCTGCAATGTTTGAAATATTGGAATTACTGGGAGGACCATGTGCAGATCTTTCCTTATGTAGAGCAACGTGCTTGCCAAAAATGGTTCTGTTAATGCTAAAATAATTTTGGTGCACATTAACGTCAAGCTCTGTCTGCAAACTCTTGAGACCTGGCAATGCCACATGCAGTTAGTGTTAGCCAGCTGACGTCCCTGTAGGTGCAGGACAGACACCTTTGGAGGGTGGTGACGTCCACCCAGAGAAATCTTGGCCAGCTGTTCCTGTCTCCTTCCATTATCTGGAAAGAGAATCGAGTACTCTCTGTATTTCTAACCTTTAGAAAGCTGAGGGTAGGTGAGAGGAATTGCAGCCTGAGTGCAGACACTTCAGTGCAGCCACTGGGGTTCAGGTGGGGCCAGCAGTGTGGCGGTTCCACAGAGCAGCCGCTGCCTGGAGCATCGCATGGAACGGACACAGCAGGGCTCGGGTCAGCACCACAGGTGGGTGAGGAGCTGCAGCTGAGTCACAGTGAGGGATGCTGGGGAGAGACCTGTATCAGCATGAGAGATCCAGAACTGGTGGGTGAGGGAGGAAAGGACAATGACACATGTTTTCCTGCACAGCCTGAGAGAGAACCCGAAATTACTGTTATTGGCGCTCCAAGATACCTGAGCAAATAGCATATAAAATGCCCTGCTTTAATATTTGCCATGTGCCTCTCACTCCCAAAGTACACATTAGGACCAAAGTTCATTTTCTCTCACTGAAAACTCGTGACACATTTGGGATAAAGTATTGCATGCTAAGATTTCATTAAATAACTAAAAATTCACTGCCAGAGCTGAAGTAATTATTCAAGACTTGTGCTCTCATAAAAGGCTTTTTTCTTGCCTTTAAATCTTCTTTTAATGATGTGCTTTTCATTTAGTTATAAGGAAATTACTTGAATTGTCTCAATAAAAGTTTAAGAAGTCTTTATTCTGTAACTAAAAACATGCACAGGAACAAATAATTTCAAAGATATATATCAAGTATATGCAAACACCACGGAATCATTTCTTTTGAAGCAATTTTGTGAAACCACTTAAAATCATATAGTGAAACATGAATCTTCTAAACTGAAAAGGAAAAATGAATTTAAAATATAGAGAACAAACTTAATTTGTGCTTGTTTGTGAACATTTATTACTAAAAGATATTAAACCAGAATTTTTAATGTTCACAATGGCTCACTCTCACCCTACCACTTCCAACATTGCTGTAATGAATACCATTTTCTGAAAAAATATTATTGTTTTGCAATTAGTTGTATGAGTATAGAGAAAAAGGTGGTTCTTTTATTCACTCAGTAATAGGGTGGGGAGCAGGGTAGTCATCTCTATGTAGGCCCATGTACCTTGCCAGGGCCTTATGGAGAAATCTTGGCCAACTGTAGCATTTTAACTCTCTCTGTAGTTTCCAAAAGAATGGGAAGTATGCATACATGCCCTGCAGTATAGCACTGAGATGGTCAGGGCTCCCTGCTGTGGAGGAAAGTCTTCACACAAACTCACAGAAAGGCAGCCAAAAAAAAAAAGCCTGAGTACCAGATATTTAAAATTATTTAGAGACCCAGGATTTACTGGTAATAGGTAAAGGAGGGAGGCTTGAAGTTTTTTGTTGCTTTATTGGGCATAACTTGTTTGGTTTAGCCCAATGTAATAGCACAAACCACAAACCAAATACACTGTTAAAGCCTGAATATTTTTGTTACACCAAGCTATGAGAGTTCTCAGGAAATTTAATGGTACCCCAGACAGAAAACAGAAGAGACCAGAAATGTCAGCAGTGCACAGGCCAGTGTAAGAGCCGTGGATGGGAATCTGTGCTGGGAAGCAGCCTTCACCTGCTCCCATTCCTCAGGTGAGTAAGGGACAGTCCAGTGTCTTCCTGTGCCAAACATACCTTTGAATTCTGGAACAAGTTCCATTTGGAGGTAGATGGGCATGAGTAGTATCTACAGAGAGCATACAGTGCAGGCTCTCTGGTCATCCCTGCTGTAGCCCTGGTCTTGAAGGGGTCTTTGGCAGCCACATCAAACCAGTTTTTGATCCACACATAGCTCATGAGCAATGGCTATGTCAGCTCCAGCCTGAATAAATAATAAATAAATAATCTGAATAAATCTCTCCAGCTGTGGCAAATGCCTAGTTTGCCCCAAGACCTTGCTGATTTTTCCAAAGAAAGAGAACACCCTCCATGCCTGTTCACCCAGGACCATCTGTCATGTCTCTGCAGCCTCAGACATGTCTGTGATGTTGGTGGTGCTGCACACGTCCAGCTGCCCTGTGTGCTGCCCCGTGCTGCCCTGTGCTCCTGTCCCTGAACCAGCTCTGTGTCTTTGTGAGTATTGTCAGCTTCATTCTCAGGTATGACTATCTCCCTCACAAAAAAGGATACAGAGACAGGAGTTTAATCTCTTTGTGCTGTAAAATTAGGATAGGCATAGGTGATCTGTTAGGTGCTACCGGGAGGTGAACAAACTAAAATGTAGGAGTAATGACCATGTCAGACTTTTGAGTCTAATTCTTGCCTTGAGCAATGTGAGCAATAATTATACTCTCTGGTGAGCTGCTCTATGGACACGAGTAATTATAGTCCTCGATACACAAAAACGTGTGCCTCATTATAATGAAGCACAGAAGTAAACAAAAATAAATGGACTAGAACTAAATGTTCACAATGCCATTTATATGCTTGGCTTTAGACTTTCACCCAAAGTTTTACATTCAAAGGAAATCTGCATGTGGCCTTATAAGTGGAGCTTGTGTGAAGAGTAGTTGTTAGAGATATTTGTCCAATACCTGAAAAGAAAATGGTTATTCAACTGAAATATTTAATTTGTTAGTAATCAAAGTGAAAATTTTGCAGAGATACACTGCTTCTAAAGTTAAAATTCAATTCTCTGCTCATGTTTCTGTGGTAACTAGCTCAGTAACACTAAATAATTTAGTATTCCAGCCCCATTTCATTAAAACCCTAGAGTCCTTGCAAATAATAAGTATGAAAGTATGAAAGTCATGTGACTAATTGTAGCCAGTTACTCTTAAGAGTCAATGCAGGTCTAGGGAGTAACTCAATTCATTCTAGAATAGAGGTCTTAAATATACTGTGGATATGTGTATTTAATCAAAAGAATCTAGCCTAGAAACATACGAAGTTCAGGCTTAGAAATCTGATCTCTTTGTGTTCAGATTTCATTAAAAGTAAACCTGCTACCAAAGTTTCTAGGTATCCAAAAAATGTATAAAGCTTAGCATGCAAAAAGCTGCAGTGGGAACCCATGCTGGCCATCCAACTTTCAAGACAGATTTGGCAATCAGTCAGTTACATTCAGTCTGATTCTTCTACTTTTGTAGGGAAATTGACTACATGGCTACAAAAATTCATGTAATCTCCAGCACTTCAGTTTTTCCATACCCGAAAGGACATGGCACTGAAACATATGTGGTGGAAATCCTGGTTCTTCTGAAAGAGAAAAGAGATTTCTTTGATTTCTTTGACTTCAGAAATGCTAGGATTTCACCCAAGGATAAGGATGGTTGTGCCATGTCACCCCAGGCATTCACAGGAAATGAAGAGAGTTCCTTAAACTTCAGAAAAAAAATCAAACAACCCCCCCTTTGTCTGGCAGGCTCTTCATTGCATGTCCCATCAAGGCACCTGCAGGCAACTCTACAGTAGGGCACAGGTTGTCTTGTGCTTGAAAGGTGAACAGAGAAATGAGTGCTGGAGTTCAGCAATGACTCACATCTGGCAGTGCATTTTCCTGGCACTTCTGAGTGGCACTGCCCTGCTCTGCTTCACAAAAGCATTTTAAATGATGTGGGAGATATTTTATATGGAAAAGCAAAGCATGTTGTGTGGGACTCAAAAGGATCTTGTCATTATTTCATCCCTTATTCAAATTACTCTTTAGATCAAGATTGTATTAATGCTCATAATTAATTTGGCCTTACATAATGCATGTAATCCAAGTATCTCACAACACTTCTTGAGCATTCTCTAATTAAGCTAGTCGCAATCTCTCAGTGAAGTACTCAAGGAATCTATGTGACTTGTTTCATCCAGCGCCAAGAAGCAGTCACCTCTGGGGTCAAGGAAGGCACAGCAGCATTTTCAATAATGCATAGCAGCATTGTGTCACACTTTGGGAGGGAAGTGACAAGTAGAATGCCTAATTGGAACTACAGGGGATTTAAGGAAGGAAAATGTATTTATCTGCAATTTCAGATTTAAAGGTGCTAACTTGTTCTTTCCTCTGAAGTTTGTCAAAGGCTCTTTCATGTCCAGTTGGCTTTTTTAGTTCACAAGTCTGAGAGGAAGACCTTACCATATCATGATTTCATGACCTATTATACTTTGAAATTCTGTATCTACACATAGCATTTACTTGCCCAAAGTAAATAGCCAGTGTGATTCTTTGATCCAAGCTGTAAGCAATTCCCAATATTTAACATTTCTCCCTAAAAGTTTTATTTCAAGCAGTTTTATTATCCCTACCATACAGAAAAAACCTGAAGCATTGGAAAAATAAATTATCTTCCTCTACATACTGAGAAAGTCAGTGATTAAAAGGTCATCAAATCTTGTTTTCCAAGCCTATATTAGTTTGCTAAGCTCTCACTCGTCATTCTTTCTGCCTGTTAAATCATTCCTAGCGTTCAGTCTGTATGACACTCTATTTTTGATGCCCTTAATTAAAATACAGCTTGAACACAGAGTCTATAATATTCTGCCTAACAGGAGAGCTTTTACATATCCATTCTCTTTTGTTCCTCAAAAAAAAAAAAA
>VWZU01010718.1:531581-577266 GCA_013397095.1 Sterrhoptilus dennistouni
AAAGATTTAAACCCCCAAAAAGCTACTAACTCCACTGATGCAGAAGTTCCCTAAGTATATTTTAGACAACTGCTCCTCAAATCAGGAGCACCCCTTTTGTGCCGCTGGGGCTTCATCCTTGTGGAGAAATGCACCAGGCACAAGTCACCCAGGCTCTTTAGGGCTTCACAGGCTGAGGCAGATGGGACGCAAACTTCAAGGGTCACTGGGGGACAAATGACTTCACCTGCAATTCCCCCATGAACAGGATTTTTACTGGTGACAGCTCTGAACTTCTCACAGGTTCTTGCAGCCAGATCAGGGTGTTGTGATCTCCTGTAACCTCCTCTCTAGCATGCAAAATAACAGATTATCACAAAAGAATTTTTATATAGGATATAAAACTGTAATTAATTTAAATCCTGAGAGAAAAAGAATCTGCTGTGTCTATAGGTGAATATTGTAATGGAAAATTACACTCACCACTGAATACCAGAGACTTTACGGTCCCAATTATAAGAAAACATGTCTCATGTTTCTAAACAAGTTTGCTGAGATAGGGAGAAGCCTGAAAAACATATATATATATATATATATATACTTTTCAAACCTTGACTTTCATGTGCATATCTTTTTTGTTGTTGTTGTTCTCTGTAACAACAGAACCTATATTCTTATGATGACAATGGATAAAAATTATAAGGAACATGTTAAGGATTTCTGATTATTATTGAATTTTGAGAAAGCAAAGCCACTACTGTAGCACATGAACAATGCACAGATTAAAATACATAGAAAACAATGCAAAAACATCTATAAACCCAGTATTTTTACTGTGCAGTAATTATATAATCTGCAATGATTTATACTATCCTCCATTTTATGAAAACTGTGAGAACAGATGTACATTATGATTGTCAAGGGAGCAGACAGCCAACATGACCATTCCCAAGATGAAAACACATTTTTGAGATGACACTTTAAGTAGAGCTCCTATAAGGATTAAAATTCCACTTTCTGAATGTTTTAATTTCTTGATGCTTTGAGATCTTTTGTGCAGTTCTTTTATGAAAAAAATGTTCTAGGAACAAAAATCCATCAAAGCTAATTTTTCCAGTTATCTGATCATAGAATTATCACAATTGTGAAATAATGTTATTCCTGAAGGTAAAAAAAAAAACATTTTCACATTTCACCAGAATATCTGTCAAAGTTTTAATTGCTTTTGTGGTGTTCTTTAAATAAGTTTACTCACTTTGAATAATAATAATAATAACAGAAATAAGGCTTCTCATTTCAGGAAAAAAATCTTTAAAAAGGAATTTATATTCTCTTTCTGATTACACAGAAAAGTCCACATCTCCTTCACAGTAGATAATAAATTTCAGATGATTGTATGAATCACGTTTACTATGGTGTGCATCATTAACAGTTGTAGCTGCATGGTCATGGTAGCTGCACTTATATTTTCTTTGTAGAAAGATCCATGCACTTTCTTCTCAAGAAAGAAAAAATGAAGTAGTCTCTAGAGTCAGGCACTAATTGCTGAAGATTACTGAGTTCATCACATTGCGGGCCAAGGAAACATATGGGAGCAGTGAAGTTAGCTTCAAGGAATTAAAAGAGAAGTCATGCTTGAGCTCTTCATAGTGATGAGGAATGTGGGCTTCTAGGTGATACACCTCACTCCAAGTGAGGTACCTAATTACCTTCTCTAAACCAGGACAAATTACTTCAAGCTGGAAATTCCTTGGTATTATTTGCTGACACTAAAGGGAATGAAAGGTAACTAACTCACTCCTTGATAGCTAACTGTATCTAAATTTTGGAAGCACGTTTCTATTCTAAGTGCCTACAATTATCATCAAATACTAGTTTTAAACTGTTGATGATAACCATTCCTAAAATCAGCTGGAAGCCTGGGAAAGTGCCAGGGTTTACATGCCTAAGGGTGATGCTAGAGCAGTGGCATTAGCAGTGCTAAGTGTGCAACAGGGTGTCATAAACTCTTATTTCTTGTTTGTTTTCAAACAATATTGCATTTGAGTGAATAAGTGAACGTGTTTTTTTGAATATTGCTATAACTGTACTTGCTGCTGTACATAAAGTGGGTGAAATATCAAAGAAAGCACAGTAGATATAAAACCCCACATTGCTATAACCAAAGTACAATGACCAGATGTCTTGGCTTGGCTCAGATTTGTAAATACTTTGCTATATGCAGAGCATAAGAGATCTTTGATCTTATTTGCATAAATTTATACAAAGAAAAGGAAGTATTATTTGGAGCCAGATTTAAGTTTTAAATGTATGTGTGCTAATGTAAAACTCCAGCTAAAGCTATCTGTTGTTGTTAGAAATGTTAAACAAAAGTATTGCTGCGTGTCATTGCTCTGTTAGGATTTAGAGGCACTTAGAGAGAAAAGTGTAGGCAGCCAGCTGCACTGATAAAAAACGGCTGAAATCTGCTCTTAAGGGTATTGGCACATCACAGCTGGCACAACAGCAGAAATACCTAAATTAAAAGTTAATTTGGGTATCTCCACGTTTTGCGGCAGTCTGGCATGTTCTACGTTACCTTTGGTGAGGCTGCACAGATGTTACCGAGGGGAAAATAAGCCAGTTCTCATAAGTTTACAGCATATGTTTTGCTGCACTGCTCAGATCTGCTTGGCTTTACTAGCCAAATTCAAAATGCATAAAATGGCAGTGATTTTTCTCTAGTTGTAACCATTTTTTCTACGGCAAAATTGGATCTGATAACAAAGGAAAAAAACAGGCGGTGGGGAAATGTAAACAACAGAAAAGCAGTGGAGATTCTCCTTGAAAAATGTTCATGAGAGTTATTTGTACTGAAACAACAAACGGTATCTCAAATGCTAAACAGTTCAATATCCTATCCTAGTCATACTTAACCTGCTATACAGATTAAGACCATTATAAATAAATTCAGTCCCCACCCCCACACAAAGTTAATCAAATATAGAATCAAGACAGACGGAACCTCAAGTACAGAAGGAAACATCTCATTTCTCAGTCATACTCAGTCATCCAGGAGAACAGATGGCCCTTAATAGCATGCCCTGAAACGTCTAATTACATGAGAAACTTTGTACAGTTTTTCTGGACTTTTAATTGGTCTCCCAACTGTGTGTGGAGACAGCCAAATGTTTTAATAGATTAAATAATAAATATCAAGATAGACTGTGTTACAGCACGTATAAGACCTGGCTGATTTACTCTTAACATGGATGTAAAAATATGGCAATGCATGGAGGGATTCAGCCCTGTGAACCCAGACTGTCATGCAGACAAGTTCTACTAATTTCTTTGGAAGTCTTCCTCATAACATGTTGGGTGCCTTGACATCTCACAATATCAACAGGGTGTGTATGATAACAGATTTAGGGTCACTAAGAATTTAGCCTACATAAATGACATGAATGGAGCAATGGTCGGTAACTATAGCAACCAATAAAACCCTAACAGGAGAGGGGAATGGACATTACACATCAGCATGCCAAGCTGAAATGTGATACTATAACGAGAAGATTCACAATATATTGGAAAGATACAATCTACTGAGAAAATATTTTTTTAAAAATTTCTATTAAAAGAATTAGTGCATATTTAATGATGGAAATGTAATTAAGTACCTAAACAGCAGTAAAACCAAAGTATAATCAAGTTCACAAGTAGTGTTAGTGAACAACGGACAGAGAAACTAAGCATTAAGTGAAGCACGAAAAATCAGCAGCAGTAAATGCATTTTTCAGTGTGCACTGAACTCAGAGCCTTATCTAGAGATATAGGATCTATACCTCAATTGCCCAAAACCTTGTATAATGTTTCCCTCTAGTAATAAAGGCCATAGGAAAGCATAAGAGTTCTGCTCTAGTTGATCAATCATATAATTTAATCCAGGTTGTGATTGTGCTGTTTAACCACATTAAATTTGGTGCTGCAACTAGAAAAGCTGTTCCAAAATGTTGTTGCTCTGATGCTTAAAAACATTCTTTTCACAATAAATTTATAAGTAGCCACTTTATACCCATTTGTACTTGTGCCAGCAGTGGCTATTAGTTCAAATGGCTTTTCTCTGGTGTATTATCATGCAATATTATGGATATACAACATTTTCTTAGGCTGTGAAAGCCAAGTTCCTCTTGGAACTCAAGATGGAACCACAGAATGGTTTGGGTTGGAAAGGAGCTTTAAAGGTCATCTAGTCCACCAACCCTGCCATGGGCAGGGATGTCTTTCACAACATCAGGTTGCTTTAAGCCCCATTCAACTTGGCCTTGGACACTACCATGGATGGAGCATCCACAACTTCTCTGGGCAACCTGTGCCAGTGCCTCACCACCCTCACAGTAAAGAACATCTTCCCTAACATCTAACCTAAATCTCTCCTCTTCTAGTTTAAACCCATTCCCTCTGTCCTATTGCTACTGACTCTGGTAAAAACTGTCTCTCTTCTTTCTAGTAACCCACTCACCCCTCTATGTATTGGGAGGCTGGAATAAGGTTTTCCTAGAGCTTTCTTTTTTCCAGGCTGAAAAACCCCAGCTCTCTCTTCATAAGAGAGATACTCCAAGCCTCTGATCATGTGAAAACTTTCTTCCCTCTTAAGCATCTTAGATGCCCTTCTCTGCTTTTCAGCATGCTTAATTCTCTTGTGTGAGCAGCTGTAATTGTACACTATATTCCAGATAAAATCTTGCTAGAATACTGTTTAGTACATTTCTGTTCATGAGAAGATGTTTTCATATGACTGCATCACATCAGGCTATCCCAGGATCTCTACTCGATACCTTTTTTTTTTTTTTAATTGTTGCAACATGTGGCTTGATTCAATGCAGAAACTCTAGATATTACTCCTTAATTCCTGGCCTTGTGTTTTGTGTCACTGAATGTTGTCCCATTTCTATTAACTCAATCATCAACTCAACTCATCAGGGTCCAAAAACCTCTATCCCATCTATGGTTGCCATTTCATTGTCTTTTATTCCTGTGTATGTGGCTATGTTGTAATAACTTTACATTATCATTATTATTTATACACATCCTCCAGCATATGCCTGGAAAATTGTAATCACAGTGATAAGAATTTAGAAAATAGGAAATATAGAGATTTAGGAAATATAGAGATGTCTATTCACCTGCCTGTGCAGTATTTCAGAGATTGCCTCAGTGAAATCTCTTTTGCAATCCTTCCACAATGCAACTGACCAAAATCCTTTCTGTTTTCATCCATATAATCTTTATTTCACTGTTGGTTACTACCACAATGATTCTCAGTCCCATGCTTTAATCTTGTCTTTCCTGGACAAACCTATTTCCCATTAATGACTGTATTTTCATTATGCTTCTGGTTGTTGTGCAGGAAAGAATCAGTTCATTAAAAAAGATCCAGACTGATCAGCAGTATTTTACACGTATTTCCCAGAATGCAGGAGGATACAACGGGTCATTATAGCCATGAGGTCTGAAAGTAAATCCTGTTCTGCACAGCCCAAGTGTTGCAGATGTGAAATAACTATGTAGAAGAGCTAACATCTAAAAGATAATAGTGCTTTCCCTTTTGGTTTGTATAGTTAGTCAGTGTGACACACCGTATTTATTAGCTATCTTTGCTGTCTCTTTTTTCTGTTCACAGGTAAATCTGGTTAAATCAGATGTATGTTTACAATGGTCCATTAAAGATGCTTTTTTTCTCCTGAAAAAAATGCAAAAATCTTATGGAGCAAGAAAACTTACAGTGCTAGGCCTATTACCAGCCAGCAGTAACTCCAAGAGCTCCCTCTCTGGGTAGAACAGCAGATGTTCTCTGGACCATCTGTGGTGCTTTGTGCCAGAAGTTCCTAATGCTCACTTCACAAATACAAGATCTCTTATAAAGTCCCCTCCTTGCCCTTTCATGCAAATCCTAGTTGCTACATGCATATGGACTGTAACATTGCAAAAAGCCTGGATTTCAGGCTCTCCCCTCTCATGCCCATTTCAGGGCAAATTCTGCCATGAAAGGGTTAAGTTGCAGTTGCTGAGATTGTCAGATGAGATGGTCAGACCCCACTGCCCTGTCCCACTTCCCTCCCTGGGGATTTTGTCCAGCTGCAGTTCCCTAAGGCATATCCAGGTGCTAAGTAGACAAGATGGTTCTATACTACTAAACATACCAGTCCCGCCCAGTGCATATATTTTCCTTTGTACTCCTGAAATTTACCCCTTCTCATAGCTGGATATTCAAAGTAGTACCAAAATCTTTATTTGCTGCTATCAGAAGGTCTGGGAGTTCAAGAACTAATATTATAGCTCCTGAATCACAGAGATTTATGTCTAGCAGTTAGCATTTTTGTGTCCCCAGACCTTTCACTGGCATACTGACAACCTACTCATGGTCCAGAAGCTGCAGCATTTACCCCTTTGTGTAATGATTTCCAGATGCTGGAAAAGTTTCCTTGTATTTCAAAAATTCCACAAAAAAGTACAAGAAAGATAGCCTCATTTAAAAGTGTAAAGAGCTAAAAAGTACTGTACTTTTTAAACATCTTGACAACTGCATTGCTAGAGGCAGAGCTGTACTGGAAGTCTTCCAGGGTGGAGAAACAGGATAAGAAACAGGATAAGAGAAATGGCATTAAAGAACCACAAAACCCCATATTACTCACAGGCTCTGAAAAATGTCCAAAGAAAAGTTTGCTGAAGTAATGACACAGGGGGAGGTATAGGAAAGTCAAGTTTGGGGGAAAGAAAGCAGGATCTACAATTCCAGAAACTTCAGAATACTTAGTTATATTGTTCAGGTTGTCTTGTTCTTATGCTGAAGGAAGAGTCAGACCATGGGAATTCAAATAAGGAAATTTTGAAGCAGTCAGAAAGGGCCATGAGAAAGTAAATTATAGATAAGGAATGAAAAATGTTATTTGGAAATATTGTTTTGCATGATAATGGACAAGTCAAATAACCTTCTGGATGGAATCACCTAACTCAAATAGAGAAGTGAAACACAAACTCCTGTAATTGAATACAGACCTAACCAAGATGACTGCTGATAAGTATTCAGCACACAGGACTTCAAGTTCATTAAAAAAAAGAAGAGAAAGCACATCCTAGGAAGATCTGCATGTGTGATCACTGTTTAACCCATCAAGCAGATAAATAAATCAAGTGAAGATTAAGTAAATTAAAATTCTTAGCATTAGATCAGGCAAAAAACTTAAAAACAACCAAACCAAACTTGTTTGCAAGAGAACAGATCTATTTCTTTGGAATAAGAAATATGAAGAAATCTTCACATAAAACTGCAAAACCAGCTCTAAAGTAGCCATACATAATACAGCTCTGCAGTGTTATTCTGCATTTAAATTAGATGTATGCAGCAGTTAGGTGTTGCAATCGAAACAGAATAAGGGGCCTGGGTAGTGTGACAGTTTGCTATTTCCTATCTAGTTGTATATTTGCTTCACTGTTTTCTAGTTTTCATTCTGTATCTCTCCAATTTTTGCCTTCTTCAAAATAAAAATAGGTAGATGGAGGAAGAAGGATTGTTTACTGGGAGCTTATTACAGGGTGGCTGTTAAACTGATTAGGGTTTTGGAAACCATCAAACAACTAATCTAGATCAATGCACAAGGTCACACAGTCAAATTAAGCTTTGTTTCCTGTGGACTCAGTGCTTACCTCTGGGGTTTCGAATTAGCCTACTAGACAAGTAATTCAGTTATTTTAAGCCTGTCACATTGCACATAGATATTATTTTAATTGAAGTACCCGTCCACTTAAAGGCACTTTATGCATTAAAATAGTTTCCTGACCAGCACATTCTGAAAAACACCATTTCTTCTCCATAGAAATATTCAAAATTTTTCAGTCTGAGACCTTGGTAACAAAGATTCCAAGAAAATAGTTTTATATTCAATAAATTGGAGTCTATCATGACTTGGTATTGTGAAAGCAAAAGATAACATAAAAAAATCTGTAGTCAAATTGTCAATGAATTGAAACAAAGGGTTATAGACAAATATTTTTAAATTATTTGTTTGCCTTTCCTCAGATTTTAGCAGAGTTATTGTGGGCAGCATAGTATGCACAAAATTTTATACACAAATAATAATTTCATTATACAGTGATTATAGCTTATAGACACTTAGAACAGAAAATGCTACAAATACTATGACTACTTGACATAATATCAGGGTAAAAATGCATTATTTAATAGTTTCAGAATATTCAGAATGGTATCCATGGAGCAGTTATTAAATCATCTGCTAATAATTCATAATAGGTTTAGGATGGATATATATACCTATGTCTGTCTGTGTACACACACACACAAAGTTATAACAGTTATGATCCTCTGTGAGTGCATGAGGTAATGGGATGTTCTCATTTACCTTTCCTCTATGTCCTCCATTTTAAAAATAAAAGTTTCAAGACAAAAGGGAAGGTAAGGGAAGGGAAGGGAAGGGAAGGGAAGAATGGATATTAAAAATATTCCCATGTACTTCAGGTTAGGAACCTGTTAACATCCCAGCCATGGCTCCCTTAAGTGTTTGACCCTGGCTAAAACTGGAGAAACATGAATTATAAATCATCTCAACTGCCTGGCCAAAATGAATTTGACCTTTAGCTCACCTTGAATAAATTCAGACTACAAAATCAGGATCTCAACCTACAAATAAACAAACAAGTAATAAAATGTGATGACCCACGATTATCTGTGCCTTTCCCACAGTACCAAGGTGCCTTTCTGGATGACCTTGTCCAGTTCTCAAGAACTCGTATTTGTAGTACTTGTGGGGTTGGTGGAAACAGCCACACAAACCTAGTGGGGAAGAAACGAAATGCTGTGATGGAGGAGATAAGGTGGGAGAACTCTAACAGAGAAGCAAGACATCAGAGTCCAAAGCCAGCACAGTTTTTCCAGAAATTGAAATAGATCTCTGGTTTGAGAAGGCTACTGAAAATAATAACGTAGATTTTGAAATGCATGGACTTCATAAGCTGCCTAATAACATTCCCATATTTGTAACTTAATACTTTACAAAGTCGATAATATTATAATTATCCAGAGGGGGAGAAAAAGAGAGCGAGAGAGTGAGAGAAGGGGGAGGAGTATTTCTGTAAGCAAAAATCCCTTAGAATGTCTGGAGATTTTTCCCAAGTTCCTGTATGATCTAAGACTAAATACAAATTAGAAAAGCAACCTACTGGGAGAAAACATAACTGAATCCCAACAACAGTGCCCTATAATGCCAGGATAAAAAAAATATAGAAACTATTAAATAACTTGAGGAGTTTCTTCCTTTGGAACTTCTTAAATTAAGCTAACTACTTTTATAAATTACATATAGGTGTTATTGGGAGTTTTTAAAAATAAAACCCAATGAAATGACAAACTCAAATCCAAAAGCAGATGTTGAAATATTTGAGCTTGCCACTGGGTGATTCAATACTTACTATGGGGCTGCATTACACAACAACAAGATGGTTAAGTTTAAAAAACTTATTATTACAGTTGAGTTAGAGTGGAGGCACAAAGACCAGCTCTTCAGGAGTCAGTGCAGCAGCTCAAAATCCACAATAAATTAGAGGAAGATGAAACTAAAGGCTTCACTTAAACTCACAGTGAACCCAGTACATGAAAATGTCAAGAAGTGTTGTTTAGCTTAGAATGACAAAACAAAAGAATGGGAAGTTGTGTAAAAAAAGTGTCAATGTTTCTTCTGCCTAACACAGCACAAATTTTGAAACCCTGGCATTTTCACAGGATGTAAGTATTAATTTGCAGTCAATTATGATAAATTCAAGTGCTACACACTGTTAAGCAAAGGATGTATGTGCAGCGTAGTGAGAGGAGAGACATGTGAATCTCTGAGACCCTTGCCTTATGGTGGAAACTAGAAGACTAAAAAGCTCTTTCAACTCAAAGCCAGATTTTATTAAAACATAAACTAAAATAAGAAGTCTTTTAAAGAGAGAATACTAAGAATAACTAAATAAGACAGAACAGAAATAAAATTCTGTATAAGCAAATCTGTTCCATCCATCATATACTCAAAGACAAATTCTTGCTTCTCTGCTTGGCTGCTGTGACCCCAGTAGAGTTTGATTTACAGCCAACTCGTTCTCATCCCTAAAGAGCTTCTCTCTGCCACAGCAGGACTTGGGCTGGGTGACCCAGGTCACTCTACTCACTCCAGTACTATTTCTGTGGGCTACAGTTCCTCCCTTTTTGCCATGTCTCTGACATGACAAAGAAAAGAGATACTTTTTTTTCTTGCCCAGGGGCCAGTGACCATCTTCCACGCCTCTGGAGGCACAACCTGAGTCCACCACTCAGTTGAAAGGCACACTGCATTACAGGCTATCTGAGAACAAGTTGTCCAGAACGTGTCCCACAATCTGTTTGTATTAAGTTTTAGAATCTGGTATTTGGACTACAGAACTATACTGCTTGGCAAGATGACAGCTTTCTGATTTAATGAGTAGAAAAATATCATTTTTTTGACTATAAGAGAGAAATGTTGTTTCCTCTTTGTAACTCCATTGCCAATATGAATTAGTTTTTAATGCTTACGAGTGGTTTTTCCTCTAAGAAACTCTTCAGATAAAGTCTTTTAGAAATCTGAAGACTTTATTTAAGCTGCGTTTAATATTTAACAGCTTTTACATGAGCACAATACATTTTGACTTTTTGGTGGGTACTAGTTTTATGGCAGCAAATTATCAGAAAGCTTTAGGAGCTTTCCACTCCAAAGGATAAGGGTTTTTATTCAAAACAGCACAGAGAAAATTGCCTGAAACAAGAAAAATAATGTACATGTATCTGATGTTCATACTGGCAGCTTGGAGATGATGAGAGCATTGATGAGCGCCAATATTCTGTTCAGAAAAGGAGGAACTGAACTAAAAACTCAGAGACAGAGAGGTCTCCCTGCAGAAAAGACTCACCACATGCAACATCCAGGAAGATATCTTGGATCAATAACATCTAGGTCCAGTTCAGGCCACTTAACTACAAATAGTAAATTACAATAAAAGCTGCATTTTTTTCTGAAGAAATTGGTTACATATATTAAAAAAGTTTTCTTTCTACTGTAGATTACCTCAGTGATTATCTGTAACTGTTGTTCAGTGCACAGAGTAGAGCCAATACTATTGTGTACAGACATCCTCAGTGAGACATTCTACATGCAGTATGTTTAAATTTAAAAAAAATAAAGTTTCCATTACATTATTCACATAAGTATTTCAATATCTGAGTTGAAAACAGAGTCCCAAACTGGGAACATATTTGTGCAGTCACCAAAATTATTTGCAAAGTCCAGTATTCATTCACGCAGATTTCCATTATAAAGGAAAATTATGGTGTTTCTATATAGGAACAAGATCACTTACTTATTCCATCTGATTATGAGATTTGCATATCTAAAATCAGGAATGTCATAGATGGAGAACTCAGTCCCATTAACATATTGCCCAATGAATGGACAAACCTTTTGTGTTTTCTGAGAATATCTCTGAAATTTCTCAGAGGATGCAACATTAGTTGAATAAGGTACCAGAATTAATTTAAAATAGATTATGAAAAAAAGACATTAGAGTATGAAAATGACCTTGAACTGTGACAATTTGGTTATTTCACTGTTTTATGGAGTCATTCAAAATGAAAATGTTGTGTACCAAGTCCAAGTAATTAAAAGGTATAAAAAATGGACATATGGTGATAACATCTTTATATGATAAATATAAACAAGAGACCCAGGAAAAAAATACTGGAAAAAAAAGAAGAAAAAGAGCTATCTGTACAGCCATCTGGTTAAAAGCATTAGTCATGTTTAGAATAAATCCAGTATCTATGATCAGCTTGAGAAAACAGCTAACTTGTGCTCCAGGCAAGCACGTTGTAATTGAGTAAAATGGCATGTGGGGATAGATTAGAGAAGCTTCCACTTTTGTTGCACCTAATTCTGTCAAGAAATCCATTATGACAATAGAAAAATAAATAAGTAGAAGTCTTAGCTTAGCTTAGTAAAAGTCATATTCTTTACTAGATTTTTTCTTCTAGTGTCATTCTACCGTGCAAATCTGGTTTTCTCTGTTAGAATGAAAAATTAAAGTTGATTTAATTTGTCTTTCTATATACATGAAGAAAATCTACACATTGAAATGGAAAGGATTTCAATAATAAAAGAGGGAAATGAAGCCACACATTTAAAAAATGTCTTTATAATCAGTTAAAACCTCAAAATCCTTAAATTGCTAGAAAAATTTTATTCTCTCTCTTTGATTCCATTTTAATAATTTTGAAGTCAGAAGGTTCTCTTTAGGCTTTGCTTTCTAACATTACCTTATCATCTCAGCCTTTTTGTGACACCATCATGTTTCTGTGGGTAGCGTCAAAGACAAAATACAGTCACATTCCTGGCTGCTTCTGAGCCTGGATTTGCTATCTGCATCTGACATCTGCCTGAGCCTTTGCAGTGTACCACAGAAAAAGTCTGTGGGTTGTTCTGAATAGCAATGTCAAGCAGAGGTACAAACTGGGATCCTGTGGTCAGACACATTGGTGCTTTCTCAGAATGACCATCCCATGAGGGTGGAATGGCCATTATGCTTCTGGTTTCAACAACAAGCTCAGATATATGTGCGGCACTGCACATTGTAGATGCTTTGTTTGCTTTCCACAATCAGTGAGGGGAGAGGTGCTTCCCAAAGCTAATGCACCTTATCTGTCTTCATGCTTATCTCAAGATGGGTTGAACTACCCACTCAAAGACTGTGCTTCACTCTGGGTCCTCCAGGACTTTTCCAAAGCTTAGGAAAGCTTGTGCTATTTGAAAGAAAAGGAAATGATTTGCAGAAAAAAATATTCATTGCTTAGAGTGAGATGGAGTAGAGCTCTTTGTAATAAGATGTTCTGGCAATTCCAAATGTGGAAGATTTTTAATTGGACAAGAACACAGCAGGGACCTATAGAGATCAGCATATTGGGGTGACACATTTTGACCAGTTAAACAAAGAATATGGGCATTTGTTTCCCCTTATAAAAGTGTCCTAGTATTATAAACTGTAGGCAAAGTGTGATCTAATGTTTTAATTTCCTACTTGGCAATTTGATTTTTGTTTAGTCTGACAATCCATTCTGCCAGTCTTTAAGACTGTTCAAACCAATGGTTTATAGTCATTAAGGAATTTTTTTCTAAATCAACACTAAAGAAGAGAGTCAAGCATTTTATACATGCCAATATGCTTTAACATGTTCTTCAATAAGTGAAGAAAAATAAGAGTAACATGTAACAACTGAGGGGTCCCAAAGAAAATATTTGCTAAATGTTAAAAGTATTTTTCTTATAAGGTTGCTGTAACTGAAAGAATTAGTAGTACTGAGTTCTCCCTTATTTCTATATTATTCTAAAAGATCAACACGAGACCATGTGGCATCCCTTTTAATGACTGCACAAATGACTCACAAAGGGGAAACTTATCCTCTGAATGCAGTAAACTTCCCCAATGCCTATATTTTATGCTGCTTTCTAATGACAAATAAATCAAAAGCATTAAATTTTCAAAAGCATTTATTCTTATTCAAATACGATGTAAGTCTCTCATAAATACATATTTCTATTAGAATAATTCCACCTGATCTAGTGGGTGACATCTCTGCCCATGATGGGGGGTTGGACTATGTGATCTTTAAGGTCCCTTCCAAGTGAAGTCTTTCTATGATTCTATGAATTTGTAATTTGGGAATTGGTTATGGAGATAATATATGCCCTTTGATGCTTCATGACCACATGGCTCATTAAGAGCAGACATGCTAGAAGGGAGATCATATCCTCTTACCTATTTAAGTCTTTCAAAAATCCAGGAAAATATTTATAAGAGAAGGAAAATTAGCTGATATCATTTATTTAGATTTTGAAACTGCCTTTCATAATATTCCTCACACTGATAATGAAATTCAGAAAGATCAAGGTGAGAAGCAATTTGTTGATATGGACTGAAAACTGTCTAACAAATGTGACTGCTGAGGTACAACAAATATATTCATAAGGTTTGTATGGTTGTCTATGTGTAGCAGTTCTGGGGAGGGTGATAAACAGCAAGATAGCAAAATTATATAGGTCAAGAAAACCCATGCCAAAATAAGACCAATATGGGGAAATAAGCAGTGTAGTGAGGTGGCAATAAGAAATTCAATGCAACAATAACTCTGGATGCAGTCATAAATTACTAATCACAGCTCTCTAAGGATCACTGCATAACAGAGATGAGAATCAGAAAGTAAATATTAGGCTACAAAAGACTGGTATGAAAAGAAAAAGAGATTGTAAGCCCATTTTAAATTGAGCTATGTCTGCTGTGCTAGGAATACTGTCCCCAGGTTAGCCTATCTCAAAATATAGTTATTCTAAGGGTACAGATGGGAGTAATAAAAAAGATTAGAAAGAGACTCAGAATTCTACATTAAGAAAGTATAGAACTGGAACTCTGTGCTTTACAGAGACTTCCTAACCTACATTGTCTTGTCCAAGTGAAGATTGGTGGTGAGAAAGATAAAAGGAATTTAATCTTACAAATAAGTGTGCTTCTCCTTTTCATTCTTCTGACAGAGATTGTGGAGGAGAAATATGTTTTGTAAACAAATATAACAATGTGATGATCTATAAATATTAAATACAGTCTTGTGAGTAAACCAGAATTTTTTGATAAAGTGCATTTTGTGTTCTGATGAACACTTAATCATTGTCTCTAAAGTAGTAGGCATCATGCAGAACACCATTAAGTATGAAATACGACAAGTCCTCATTAGGATTTCCGTATGAAATAGCTGCCTATTTGAGAGATTCCCTGAAGGTGAAGAAGGTGAAGAAACCAAACTTGGACCATGCAGACCAATGATAGCAGGGAACTGACAGATAATCGTGAAAGGTTGCATGCTTCCACTTTTTTACACAGAGCTGATTTTGTATATTTAAGCTAGATCTTGCATCCTCCATGAGTTTTCCAATGCTGGCATACACACTATTTCCTGCCCCTGGGTCATGTCTCTGCCAGCATTCCATACAGAGTGACTAGCTGACAAACTCTCCAAGAAACTCACAGGCCTGTTTTCCTTTTTAACCTCTCTCCCTAAAGCCTGCTGTCCTGGTTAAGGGCAAATTTGGGAGAAAACTCCTGAATAGGATCCCTCTGGGGAGCAAACCCAACCAGACCCTCCCCCCGAGCAGTCTGGGAAAAAAAACTTCCTCGGAGAAAAGTGAAAAAAACTACTTATTTAACAAACAAAGTACCCACAAGCATAAAGAATGAATAATATGTAAACAACAAAACACCAAAAAGATCTCTGTCCTGCAGTCTGTCCGAGCCTCAGCTGAATCCAGTCCCAGAGAAGGAATGCAGAGGAGTGAAGGCTTTCTCAAAACAAACTCTGCACTTCTTTCCCTGCTTCGCTCTCAGAACCAGTCTTAAAGGCACAGAACTCAATATACAGCACATGCAGAACAGATGATTGGGGACACAACCATCAAAAAGTCACCCTAGGACACCTGTTTATGTCTTCCAAGCCACTTCAGTTTAGTTTACCCTCCCACTTACCCATTAAAAAACCTCTCAATGTTTATTTCACTGAACTTGTTTGTTTTCTCCCCAATTATCACAAAGGTCAGGATAAGATAAGGGGTTTTTTTACAGATACTCCTCACATCAGGAGGAATAAATCAAACACAAGTGATATTGGGGAAGGCATGGGGGGTTAGGATCCTTACTCTGGATGCCATGAGCTGGAAAGGCACACTAGTGGCTGAAAGTTGCTTTTCTTGCTCTAGTATGGTATCTTGACACTTAACTCCGTAATTTAGGAGGAGCAAATCCAGGCTTTAGTTCCGATTTTCTGGCATCACATAATTATTCAATGTAAAATGAAGCTTCTTCTGAAAACAAACCCAGCTGCATTTGGGTAGAACTTTGAGATAATTCTAACTAATACTGCTTAATCTTGTTCATTTTGCACTCATTTTATAGAGCAAGAAAAGTAAAATGAAGCACATCCCTTTTCCCAGACCAAATTTTCAAGCCTTCCCTCCTTCCATGTTCCCTATTTCTACTTCAAGTCTCAAATAATTAAAATAGCCTCCCTTTTTCCAGAAGAGCAGTTCTCCTCCCCAGCCTGAATCCTCAGATTTAGATTACAAAATTAACTGGGAAGAAGATAGTACAAATGACATGGAAAATATAGTAAGTACATTAAAGCTAGGACTGGCTACAAAACATCTTTATGCTACATCCCTTCTGTGCTTCCTTTTCCACCGCTCCTTCTGCTGTTAACCATTGTCCTATGCTGCTTAGAAAGTGCCCATAGTATCTGAGAAGGGCTCCAAGCTTTAATAATTTAGATATTGGTCTGAGCTGGCAAAAAATGTGGCATAACTGATGGCAGAAATAAGATCAAAATAGATTTGATGGATTTAATGGAGTGCTTGTGGACAAAAGTTGGCTTAACACATAAAAGATTTTATTTTACAAGCTTGACAGCAAAATGAAAGACTGTATATACAGAAGATGAAGTTAACAGGGACTGATAATGTGAAGTGTAATGCAATAGATAAAACCACAGATACATTGGGAAGAGCCTGGGGAGATCCAGGACTGTGGAACACTTTGAGCTTTGCTGCTGGAGGTGCCTCTGCTAAGTGATGGTGAATAAACAGGCAGAGACAAGTGTGCCCATAAGCAGCCTTTTGCTGCAAGCCACTAAAACATACTCTTTTATTCCCACTGGAGCATGGGACAGAACAGAATTGAGCTATCCATCCCCTATTCTTTGACTCAACTGCCCCATAGGCATGGTGCAGGCATTTGTCTCTGTGAGCAAGAGCCACAAGGGACATGGGGACAAGGGTGAGCTGGGGACTTTAAAAGCTCCCAGGTGGAATCAGTGATCAGGCATTGTATGGCCCCACGGAAATGTGGGGAAAGCCTCTGATCTGTCATATTTTGCTTTCTCTTCTCTTTGTGAGTTTGTTGTTGTTGTTGGATTTTTAGGTTGGTGTGTTTGGTTGAGGTTTTATTTGTTTGTTTTTGAGAGGGAAAGTTCTGGCTTAATTTCTGAGGGAAGTCCCAGTTTGTTTTGTGGGAACTCCTACATATAAGGGTACCCTATATAAGTACAGCTTGATGTCCAGGTTCCAAGTTCATCCAAAAAAGCCCCAAATTTTATTTCTTGTACCTTTTTATAAGTGAACCTGCCCCACATACAGATTACTCTGCAGAGAGACTTTCCTCTTACCTTCTTCCCTCGAGTAGGAGAAGCAAGAACTAGTATTTCTAGCTTTAAGGAATTGCAACACATTTCTCTAGTTTCCACTGTGACTCCCCGAGCTGCAGCTCCAGGACAAGAGTACCCAGCCTCCAGCTTCTGGGTGACTGCAGCATTGGAGCAGTACCACAGAGGCTCAGCAATGCTTTTTCAGGCATGAAATCCTCCTGCATGCCACAGTGAGCTGAGAGAAGAAAGGTGTGCTTTGAAGGAGGGAGTTTTTTAGATCTATCTCTTCATAAATCATACTTTCAGCATATTTTATTCTTCATATCTATCAAAGTAAAAAGGAAACAGAATAATATAATAATCTGTCATTCAGACTGAAAATTTTGAACAAATTTACTTTGGTAAAATACCCCATCCATGCTGTGGCACACCACCTCAGCAGGCTGGATGGAAGGTGTGGCCAGTTTGAAACCCAGAACTTCAAGTGACCTCTGTTTTTCTGCTTTGAGTACTCTTGTCTTACTTTCCTCACTAAGCAACAGTTATGCAGATCTGACTAAACACCATGGAAACAATTTTGCTGAGGTTTCTCCCAGTGTTTATTGCACAACACCTATCTCTAATTGCTGGCAAGCAAAATTACTTTGAGCAACGACAACAGCAACAACAACAAAAAAAATCCTAAATAAAATTTGAGACAGTAATTAAAAGAATATGAATGCTCAAGAGAAAAGCTTTCTTTTTATATTCTGTGGAGATGCAAAGCAAGGATCTCCTATTTATTTTAATTATGAAATAGTATCTGGAACAAGACCTTAAAGAATGCTGGTTAGAAAAAAACAAAACAAGCATAAAAAGTAAAGACTTTTGTTAGCGGAAGCCAAAACAACAAACTAAAAAGCCTCCAGTAGAGAAAGCCTGGATGGAAGGCATGGCAATACCTGGATGAGGCAGTGATTTAATTTCTCCCTTTTTATAATGAAGGTAGAATTTTCATATTTACCTATTCATACTGATAAAATATTGTCAGTCAAAACCTGCAATTTCATATTGATGAGAACATGGCACAAACGTGAATGGTGTGAAGCAGTGAAGATTTGTCTTGTGAAGAAAGGGTGAGTGGGAGTCAGTTCTGCTTCTCAGGGAGAATGCAGGTCACCACTTAAAGAGAAGAAAGAGAAATAAGAATGGGATGTTAGAAAATAGCTCAAGTCAGTGATTCTCCTATTTAATGCCTTTTCCTTTTCACAAGAATCTGTATTTACATTCCATATATGATATTGAAATTGTTCCCAGCAGACATGGCAAAGTACTGATATAAAAATCTTCCAGTGGACAGAAGGAACCCTGGAAAGGAAGCTTCTGTTTGACCTACCTGATCTCCTTTTATCATCTGGTGACCTGCCTAGTGGATGAGTGAGAGACTGTGGATGTTGCCTACCTTGACTTCAGTAAAGCTTTTGATATTGGGTCACACAGTGTTCTCCCAGAGCAGCTGGCAACCCATGGCTTGGACAGGTGCACTCTTTGATGGGTTAAAAACTACCTGGATGGCTGGGCCCAGAGAGTGGTGGTGAAAGAAGTTACATCCAGTTGGGTGTTGGTCACTATTGGGGTTCCCAAAGTATTGGGGCCACTCCTGTTTAATGTCTTTATCAATGATCTAGATGACTGGACTGAGTGCACCGGCAGTGAGTTTGCAGATGACACCAAGCTGGTTGGGAATGTTGATCTGCTGGAGGGCAGAAAGGCTCTGCAGAGGAATCTGGACAGGCTGGATCCATGGGCTGGAGCCAACAGTATGAGATTAAATAACATGAAGTCCTTCATCTTATATACAGTTCCTGTATTTGAGTCACAACAATCTCCAGCAGCACTACAGGCAGAGTGCCTGGAAAGCTGCCTGGTGGACCTGGAGATGCTGGTCAGCAGAGGCTGAACATGAGCCCAGGTGGCCAAGAAGGCCAATGGAATCCTGGACTGTATAAAAATTAGGGTGGCCAGCAGAACCAGAGCAGCGATTGTACTTAGGCTTCTCACTTCAAGAAAAACATTGACACACTGGAGTATGTCCAGAAAAGGGCAATGGAACTGTGGAAAGGTCTGGAACAGAAATCCTTTGAGGAGCTGCTGAGGGGGCTGAGATTGTTTAGCCTGGAAGAAAGGAGACTCAGAAGAGATCTTACCACTCTCTGTAGCTACCTGAAAGGAGGTTGTAGCCAAGTGGGAGTCAGTCTCTTCTCTAGGCAACCAGTGACAGGACAAGAGGAAATGGCCTCAAGGTGAGCCGGGGATGTTCGGGTTGAACATTAGGAAGAATTTCTTTTCTGAAATGGTGGCCAAGAATTGGAATGGTCTGCCCAGGGAAGTGGTGGCATCACCATTCCTGAAGGTGTCTAAGAAGTGACTGGACACTAAGAAGTGACCATGGCACTTGGTGCTATGGTTTAGTTCACATGATGGTGCTTGATGATCTTGGAGGTCTTTACCAACATTTACCATCTTGTGAATCTGTGAATACACAAGCATTGATTGAACAAGAGAATAGATCAGGAAACAAAAATATGACTCTTTACACACACTCCTACACTCTCCTGAAATGAGGAGAATTATAGAGTCTGTGTCTGGGACAAAATAGTCTTCTTTTGCAGGCTGAGCCCTCTGGCTATTTGAGTAAGTTGCTCTAGAGGATAATACTCCCTAGTTTGACTGTCCCTCAGCTTAATTTACATAAGTTCCTTATGTAAAGAGTCCAGAAGGCAACAAAAGAGAATCCCTCTTTCCCCCTGCCAAATCTATGACAAGGTCCTTTATGCTTCATTATGCTGTGCTTCAGCACAGGTCACAGCTGCAAAGTCACAGGCTGAGTCCACACATGCAAACCCCAGGAATATTAATATTACTGCACAAGAAAATCAAGAGCCAGTGTGTTTCATCATCAGTCATTATTGATTTCTGTTTACACCAGAGCTTTAAAGAAAGAACAACAAACAAGTTATGATGTAGGATGAGCTCCCAGCCATGACTGGAATAAAAGATTTTGGGAAAGCCGAAAGACTTCAGAGGAGGTTTGTGCCTCTGGGAAACCACTTGCAAAGTAACTTCTGTAGCTGACTCCATTTTGGCTGGAGAAGTGTTTTTGGCAGAAAGGTAAGACATATTCAGAGAAGAAAAAAAAGGGGAAAAAGAAATATGGCAGTGACAACTATATTTGCTAACCTACAATTTCAAGCATATTTTGATGCCAAAATTGTTGAATGCTGCCCAAACCAAGGCATTATGAGGATCAAAAATGTCCATGACAAACAATGTTCATTGTAAGTACTCAATGACTATGCAAACTAGAGTATTTTTTTCAGCAACTGAATTCCTAAATATAGCTTTAAATACAAATGTGTACAAAGGCTCACCAGCTCAAAAGCTATGTAGAACCTAATCTACCACTCTTATCGATGAGAGGTAATAGCTGAATACATGAGTGATCTTATTAAATAATTTTTGCTTTCAGTACCAGTTATCTTCTTAGGATCAGCTCCAAAGATATTACAGTCAAAATATCAACAAATATTTATTAAAGTAGAACAACATACAGAGAATCATGTAAAACTTCTACAGTATTTGTAAACTGACATGCAAGGCAAATGAAAATAAACCTAATCCAAGCCCAAAGGCAAAACTGGGTTTCTTATTGATACAACAAAAGCAATGACTAACAAGCCTCTGTTCTGGTCTTTCATTTCTAAAGCATATATTTTTGAAAGCTTGGTATTACTGAATTGCCCACAAAGCACTGAGAAACACTATTTGCCAAGGAACAGTTTGCTGGCGTGGGTTTGGGGTTTTTTCCTTTATTTTCTCTTTTACTGATGAAATAAACCTACATCAATGACCCTGCTATCTTGTAATCCTAGATGTGTTACCAGGCAACCATTATATGCAGCAGCACCTGGCTTGCCCCCCTCTAAAAATAACCCAAACCTCCCAGATCCTTTCATTCTGTGCACTAATGAAAGTGGCATTTTTCTACTGCTAAATGCTTACTCAGGTATTTCCTTAAAAATTTCAGTGATAAAATGTTAGTTATCCTTTCCTGAAGGAATGTGATCAGTTAACAGGTTCTAACTGCACATTGTTATATTTTCATTCAACTATATACTTCAAATGAGGCTGTATTTGGGAACTAAAGTAAATTATTTAGAACTCAGGAACAATGTCAACAAATGTAGCATGAGTCAAAAATCTATGAGCTCTGGATGACTATACCACAAGATTTATCACAAGCCAAATATACTTTTTTATCCTCAGTGCTATACAACTCTGAAACAGTAAATTAAAATATAGAATCATAAAATAGTTTGGGTTGAAAGGAACCTTAAAAATCATTTAGTTTCCAAACTCCCTGCCATGTGCAAGGAACACCTTCTACTAGACCATGTTGCACAAAGCCCCATCCAACGTTGCCTTGAACAGATCCAGGGAGGGGGCACCCACAATTTCTCTGGGCAACCTGTGCTGGTGCCTCACCACCCCTCACTGTAAATTTTTTTTCTAATAGATGATCTAAATATGCTTTCTTTCAGTTTAAAACCATTCTTCCTCATTCTATCACCCCATGTGAGAAGTAAAGTCCTTTTCTAGCTGCTTTTTATTTTTTATTTTATTTTATTATTTATTTTTTTTTATAGCTCCCCTTTAAGTAGTGGAGGGCTGCTGTGAGGTCTCCCTAGAGCCCTCTCTCCTCCAGGCATAGCAGAGGTGCTCCAGCCCTTTGACATTTCAATAATAATAAGAAGAAAAAGACAGAGTGATGTTTTCTGTACATTTCCTTAAGGCAGATGTCATGTACTGACAAACTCCTGAATTTGGGGGATCGAGTACAAGACTAAGCTGAAAGTGTAACTAATGATTCTAGAAGAAATAGAACTAAATGGTAGTCAACATCCCTCATGGCAATGCAGGGAGTCTTACATACACGGTGAACTTTGGAACAAAATGAAAGTCCTGCAGTCGATCACACATCATCCAGAGCTTCTACAGATAAACTCTAAAATTCAATGCAGAGGACACAAAACCCATTCCATCTGGGCTTGGTTGTGAGACTTCAGTCAGAGTGGAAAGTGAGGTGTAAGAGGCTTAGGTGTACAATGTCCATCAACTCCTGACAACATGAAGCCAGTGTACAATTAGCAGCTACCAGCACAGCTGTTCTGATGGAATCACAGCTAGCAATAAATCCAGAACAAGCTGAGGAACTGCCACTTATGCTGGCAGAAAAAAAAAATCATAAGAGGAGAGCAGCACTGCCATACATACTGTCTTTTGTACTCTGAGTTGAGCTTTTTCCATGGAGGAATTTCTGGTTTCTCTTCCATTATGGAACTCTTTGCCACCCTGATTTAGAATTAGCAGGCAGAAGTTTTTAAATTATGTATTAATATGGATTTTCACAGACTTCTGCAAGCCTGAACAAGGTGTCCTAGCACACTATAGAATGGCCTCAATGCTTGATTCTACCCAGCCTGAAAGGATAGGAGGTAGAATTTTACAAAGCCAAAGAAGTTCAAAGAAACAAGCACCAGCTGCACCCCAGAGTAAGGGATAACGATGCAATAAGCAGAGTACAGGCTTTACAAAAATCTTCAAGAGGGTTTGCAAGGATACTTCAGAGGCAGTTAAACATGTCAGTGGAATGGCAAGAGGGACCTAAATGAGTGACAGTATACACTTGAAAGCAAATCTGCTTTATGGCAAGTTAAAACTCCAAGGTAGATTATTCAGCACAGAACAAAATTTTTGTTCTCTGAAGAAATTACACAGAAAAAAAGCCCAAGAGGAATCACTAAGCACTCAAAGCTGCCATTTCTTTTTTTCATGGGTGTGTTGGTTTTGCACAGCCTGGTTTTTGGTAGCAGGGGACCACAGAGGTGGCTTCTGTGAGGAGCTGCTGGAAGTTTCCACCATGTCCAGCAGAGCCAATCCCTGATGTCTCTGAAGATGGACATGCTGCTGGCCAAGGCTGGGCCAATGAGAGAGGCTGGTAATGCCTCTGTGATAACATATTTAAGAAGAAATCAAAACAAAAGTAGTGGCACAGATTTAATTCCAGTCAGAGAAGAGGAGGAGGTAAGAAGAGTAGGAGGTAAGAACACATGAGGGAAACAACATGGAGACACCAAGGTCAGTGGAGAAGGAGGGGCAGGAGGTGCTCCAGGCACCGGAGCTCAGATGCCTCTGCAGGCTGTGGTGCAGGCTCATGGTGAGGCAGCCCATGTGGTGCAGGCCCTTGCAGCCCGTGGGGATCCATGGGGGATGCAGAGATCCACCCACACCCATTTTGGGAGGACTACTGCTGCTCGTGATGTTGGACCCACGCTGGAGAAGTTCGCAGAGAGCTGTCTCCTGTGGGAGGGACCCACGGCCTCAGAGGGGAAGGACTCCTCTCCCAGAGCAGTGGAAAAAAATCTCAGTGAGGAACTGACCAAACCACCATGCCCTGTCTCCCTGTGCTGTTGTGAGACGGAGGGGTTGAGGGAAAGAAGGTGTTTTTAAGGGCTTATTTTAATTCTCATTATCTTCCTCTGACTTTGTTAGTAATAAATTCACTTTGTACCTCTAAGATGAGCCTGTTTTGCCCTTGGAGTGTTTTCTTCTGGTTCTTAACTCATGAACTGTTCATTAAATCTTCTCTCTGCCCACCTGTAACAGGGGAGGGTGAGTGAATGGCTTTTGTGGATGCCTAGCGTTTGGCCAGTGTCAAACCAGACAACTGGTCAATATAGTTTCATTTTTTTCCCCCCTTATTAGCACATCTTTTAAGCGGATGGGCTCCTCACTCAGGCATAAACATGAGCAAAACGGGATGTTTACAGATTGGATTATGCTTGGGGGGGTTAAAAGAATGGTCTGAGAAGCAGAGCTCTGCTGTGACCCTGGGGTACCCTGAAAGATTACAGCTGGCTAGAAGGGAAAAGTAGTTTTGACTGGAAGAACCTGGCATCTGGAAAAACACTGCATCCACTGTGTAGTACAGGAAGTGTAAAAAGTGAAAAATGAGAAATATCTCTTTCTGTAGAACAAAAAATGCAACTCCTCTAAAAACTTATTTATAATAAGTAATTTTTCAGCACCAGGAACTATATTTCCTAACATGTGATTTGCTGTCACTGAGCTCAGTGACAGATCCTGATTCTCTTTAAATGACTAAACAACCCCATGAAGGACTTTCCCGCTCTGATTTTCTGTGAATCTGTGACAATATTAGAGGTGACTAGCAAGGCCAGTTCTAAGCATTTTGAAATTGGTTAGACTTTCAAGCAGCATAAAATGTCTTCAGCTAAACTCTTTTGTCTTGATTTTTGAGATAAGAAGTCATTGAAATTAAAGAATCATGAACACAACAGCAGAGAGATGTGTTCCCGAGGGCTTTTATTCATGGTAATACTTTCCTAAAAATTTGAATTAATATATGCCAATTGTTATTTACAATAAGAGAGTTATTTAACTGACTAACAGGAATACATTCATCTAATTGAGACAATAGTAGAATTGTTCACAGTGATATTTTAATCTATGGTAAAATGCAGAAAATTTTAAGTGTATTTGTAGCTGAGCTGGAGATACAAAATTATATAATTGACAAGCATAAAATCTAATATGCAATTATCCATTAAGTTTCTCAGTACACAATTTTGCAATACACAGAAAAACAAAGCATTTACAGTAGTGACACACATTCTATCAGACCATGCTAACAGTTGTCATACTGTGATATGAGTAGTGCAGCTGAGAGAAGAGTTGGACAATGAGGATGGTATCACATTAGTATAGTATTAGTATAATATTATATATTATATAATATATTATATATTACATAGTATATAGTATTAGTATAATATTAGTATTAACTAAACTTTCTTACAGGTATGTTTTTAGTAAGCCCAGGAAGCACAATTTGATGTGTGTCCTACTTCGTAAAGGTATGAAGTAGGACTGTTCTAGAAGCCAGCACAAAATATAGTTGCTTGTACCGTTGTGTACCACAGTTTGGATCTCCCCCTGAGAAAGCAGGAGTATAGATAATTTCTGTAATGGAAAACCTCTTGGATCCTTAATCAGGCAGTCTGATATAGTGCCTCTGAGAACAGGAACTAATTTACAGTTTGAGGAAACTAAATTATATAAGATGTGCATGCATGGCACACATACACACATACACAAAGCGTATTCTACAGACATGAATCCCTATTTGTTGATCTAATATCTATCCAATTATTGAGTTGAAGATCATCAGCATTGTTGCAAGAGTATACATTCATAGGCTAAGTCAATCCACCATCTAATTGTAAAAGTTTCTCTGATTGTAAATTGATAATATTATTTAGAAAAACTCAAATACTATTGTTGCAATGCACCCTCATGCCTTAACAGGTGTTTCCATATTAGGAAAGAGTCTAAGCGTTATCCCTGAACTTTTAGGGAAAAGGAACCAGAAACTTCTATACTTCTCTCACCATAATTGACCCAGTGCCAGGACAAAGGCACCTGTTGGACCCTTGAGCTGTTCCTCAAGAGATGTAGCTATTTTCTATTGGGCAGAATGCCAAAACCCCCTCCTAGATCATTGAATACTTAAGACAGAGCATGGAGATTCTTGGGGCTTTTGGGGTGTAGGTGCAAGGGGCCTCCCTGCACCATGCACGGCTTCTACTCTTTTGTTTTATATAGTTTATTATTTTCACTTTAATTAAAACTTTTTTGCTTTTTTAAAACACTTCTGATCATGCCATCTCATTAATTTTTTATAAGCCATTTCTGAGAGTCTGCTGGCAACCCTCAGAATGTGATGCACCTTTGTGGGGCTAAAATACTCTTGCCCCATGCAGAAACTCACCATACTATATTGTATATATGACATGACAAAACTGTAATGTTAAGCTTACTGAAATGTAATACCACTTTGTCCAAAGCATTTAAAAATAAATGTACTTGAGAATCTGCATGAGTTTGTTGGTTTTTTTTAAAGGTTTTACCTCTCTCTGACAATGTGGATCTATGGCTGGAATGTTACAATGTTACTTTCAGATATTGAAGGGAAGGAACAATCTCTGATTTTTACTTTTTTTTTTTTTTNNNGGGTTTTTTTGGTTTTTTTTTTTTTTTTTTTTTTTTTTTTTTGTCACCCTGGGACTTTTTACTAATGCCAAAAATTCTTTAAATGGCTTTATATTTGACCATTTTAAAAAATGCCTTTGCAGATGGATGGCAACCTGGATTTTTTGTTCCCCTTCTCATTTATTATCACCAGTGCAGGTCAAATAATAAGCCCTGGTAGCTGCATATTATGCAATTGATTTTTCTGTTCATGGTAAATGACAAAGAGAAGAAATCACTTCTCTCTCTTGTTTGAATAAACTCTGAATATTGCTTGCAGAATGGCTACATATATAGATACAAATCTCTTCCAAAAGCATTAGCATTAGCTACCATCTGACTTCTGCACAAAATACTCTGATAAATAGGTGTTAATAGTTTCCAGACAACTTTCAATGCTTACAACAAATAGTCTAAGTTGTAAAAAACATATAGATGGAATCCTGTAAATCACTGTGAATGCTGTGGAGGACTGCAGATATATTTTAAACAAAAACTATTATACAGTAAACCTACTGATATTCCTCACACAGAATTTCCACTTTGTTGCTGTGATACGTGCTCAAATGCAAAAGTTTCAGCATTTATGCCTCTGTATCTTGGACACATAGGTAAGCACGTCTTCTCTTGTCTTCCAAATAGAATGTTGTGGTATTTAAAACGCTATATAATAATTTGTTGGTTTTTCTTAATTTTGGCACTGTAAATACGGATTAATTTTTTTTAATGAAGATTACTAGTGAAATACTCAACTTGGAGCTTGTTAAACCCAAGGCATGGTTTAGCTATGCTCCATTACCCTGCAGACACAGGGCAGACACTGAGGAAATGCCATGCCAGCTCAGAAGCAAAAGCCACAGAAAACTGTCAATACAATGAGTGACCATCACTAACAAGTGTACATAGATTTGGAAACTGAACCTATCTCTCTACTCAATTTTCTTCTTTGTGCTAGGTGGTGTTCGATGGGCATACACTAAGAAAACTGCCTTTAGCTAAAGGACAATATAGCTCAATTAAGCAGAAGCTCCCGTAAGGGACAGAAGAATTAAAACTCCTCAGATCCATCACAAGTTTTGTACTTTATAACTGAAGCCATCAAGTAGCCCAGACAGACTGATAGACTGGTATTTGTTAGATGCCCTGTATTCCTCTGAAAGGACAAATGCTGAGAATGCCAAAACGTGAACTTTGAAATACCAAACAGACACTAGGTTGCATTTTTTCCTGGAGCAATCCCACTGGTTTTGCTCACAGGGAATTTGGTTCCCTAGATAATATTCTCAGTCTCTCTAGGGAGCCAACACTAAACATATCTGTCTGCTTTACAGATAGGGGAATTTCTATCCATTAAGCAGTACCCATAAATGGAAAGCCACATCCTCCTTGCTTCCATGCCCACTCCCTTTGTGTGAGCACACACAGAATGATAAAGCTGGATTTATTAATAATAATTGTCTAACAATAGACATATGACAAACATTAATATCTAAAACCCACAATGTGTCATGAAGAGGAAAAGAAGGCAGGAAAAAAAAAAATATAATTAGGCCAAGAAACTAGGCATAAGGAACAACCAGGTTCAGTGTTTCTAAAAGATAATACTGTACATTGAGAAAAAAAGACAGGATCCAATTAGTTGATGAAAGAACAAAAAGCCTAGCAAATTAAAGAGATGATGAAATAAAGAATGGCTGTGGTGTTAAACAAGCACAGTTACATGGGATAGTATGAACCTGAGTTTGTGAAAATGAATAGTGAAGTGGAAGAAAACTGATAAGTCATGGAAGCAATCCAGGGTAAAACATACATAGAACAGGTTTTTATGTTGTCTTTATATATTTTGTTACACAGATGCTGGTTACAAATGAATACAGTTGGCTTGTCTGTATTAAATCAATAAAAAGTGCCTTGCTGATCTCTTCCTCTCTAACCTCAGAATACTTAACCTTGTACTTCAAAATTATTAACTACTGCTACATCCTAAATTCTTTCTCCTGCCAAGGTTCAAGTTAGAACAACTCGTGCTGTATTTGGCTTTGGTGCTACAGAGTTCAAAAAATTGGAATCAGAAATGGGATAAATGTCACAATGGGTTAGAAATAGTCATCCTAAGAGGAGCAAAATTTCAGGAGAATGGTGGTCTGGCACTAGCTGCAGCAGATCTATTTCTATGTGGCCAAATCTATTCCATTTCTATTCTGAAACAGTCAGATATACAGATGGGACCTGTATGTTCTCCTATATATTAACAGCAGCCATCAATCTTTTGCAGAGCTGTCACATCATTAAAAGCAGGGAGCATTCAACAAAGTAGCATATCAAGAGCCCTTACAAATGCAGATGAAGAAGTTTAGGACAAACACACAGCTAGGAAATTGGTTTTCATTTTCAGACTCAACTAAATACAGTATTTCTAAACAAGCCCAGATTGCCTAACAAATATTCTATTTCAAGCCACCATTTCTAATTCAAAACATTTCATTAACTGAAGTGTTGTCACCACCAATTTTGTATTTTCCTCATTCCACTGGTCTTGTGATACTATTTATGACTGTCATTAGTCTAAATTTGAATTAAGCCTAATATTAAATCATGCTTTGAAGCAGAGGCCATGGTGTGGGTCCTCTGGCCTCAGGTGGTCCCTCAGAGAGCAGGGCTGAAAGAGCTCCCTGCAGAGCAGTGTGAAGTGTTCAACACTGTCATTGTGAGAAATGGTGAAAACAGATGTGCTTTCCTGATGTGGTGCCAAAGGACAATGCATGTGAATAGATCAGCTTTCCCTGCAGCATGTTGGAGAATTATTCCTGTGTTCTACCCTGCAGATTCTTACTGCTCTACCTAAGGGGGACAGGAGGGAGAACTAACAGCCTGTAAGAAAAAGAAAAATGTTTCCATTCTTTTGCATTTGTATCCTTACAAAGCTGGGGAGGGATATCTTGAGCCAGGCAAGAAATGGAAATATGACCATGAAAGATGCCCTCCTTGGACAGACCAGTGGTCTGTCTATTCCTGTTTCTCTTTCTGACAGTGGCAATGGGAAAGCTTGTCAAACAAGAGCATGGGATGTTGACCCCTTTCAGCAGCCCATTCCAGTGTACACTGCAGGGCACCTTCACATGCTCCTAATCCCAGCTGCAGACAGGCTCAAGGTCACTGTTACCTCAGGGGAGATTCAAGATTGAGAGCAGAGCACCACTGTAGCATCACGCACGACTGTAAAATGCTGTTGGCTTTCTGAAGTGTCTCCTTCAGAAGCTGCCCAGAGCAGGCCACAGGAACAGCCATTTCAAGTCAATGCACACACATGCCTCAGCAGAGGAAAGACAGGAAGGGCCTCCTGCATGACATTTTCCAGCAAGGTTTATTTCAGCATGCCAAAGAGATCATGGACAAAAGACAGAGGACCATGTGCTGCTCAGGGATTAAGTGTGGGGTCAGTGGCCAATGATCTGAGCACACAGGGTGGTACAAAGGGCAAGGCAACCTACGGAGGGTCTGAGGGATGAACAGTTGGGGAGGGCAGGGTTAAGTGACCAATGAAGGAAGCAGTTCAGGGTAGATTGGCAGTACTGCAAGACACCATGAAGGAAGTCTTCTCTTTCAGCCTAGGCAGGGAACCTCTATGGTAAATCTTCCAGGCCAAAACCTGGAAGTTTCCCTGAGGAGATTTTTAGGGTTTCCACATGTTATATGTGTGTATTATAAAATTGGCTTTTCGCAAGATGTGTGCTATATGATTAATAACATAGTAAGGATAAAGGACATAAGTTTATTTCTGCTATTGGTAAAATAAGATTAGATATAATGGGAGTAGTTGATGTAAGTATGCTTAAACTGTCTGTTTGGTTAGGATAACATCCAGTGAACATGTAAAGAAGACTCTGCTACTAATACACCAACTATCAGCATCTACCACCTGCAGAAAGCACGGACCAAGGCCCAAACTGGAAGTGATAAAAAGGACACAGCCACGAAATACGCATGCTCTAAAAAGGCGGACCCAAGGAGGGGCCATGCAAAACAGTTCCTGGAATATGGAAACTAGTTTATGGAATTTTATGAATATTCATATATCGATATAACGGAAAGGGTATTTAACGAGTATCCCTGAGAAAGCAAGGGGTGGACTTGGCTGAATGCCAAGTCACCCGGCCGGCCGTACTTGGTTTTTTTTAATCTCCTAATTGTCTTAATTATTAAACATATTCCTTAAAATTTACTAAAAAGTGAACCTCGTTTTTCACACACACACCATGGCACAGCTGTGGCGCAGCAGCATGGTAAGGTTCCCAGCACCTCTGACCTCAACCAGCAGACCTGTCCCCAGGAGCTGGAGAGGACACTCAGCCACTCACACCTCACCCTTCAGCTGCAGGCAGCAGACATCTGTGTCTTCCTGCATTTGTAACATTACCAGTGTGGCAGTGTCACTAATGTGGCAAACACAGATAAGGCTATGTAACAATATAGCCATGTTCCAGTGGTTTCCTAGAGTGGCTGAGAGCTGAATGTAGGGAAGGAAATACATTTCCCTAAACACAGCCTGGACAGACCTGTGCTATGCATGCTGTCCAAGCTCTGCTCTGCTCTCAGGTCACATATGTGCTTTTCATGCAGGCCACCACTCAACATGTGTTGCTAACTACCTGCCCTGGCTGAGCTGGAGAGTGCTTGAGGGATGCCAGTTTGGTTTCGGCTGGGAAGGGCCACAAATATCTGCTACAAGAGCTGACTACATCTAACAGGATTTAGATGCTGTTGATGAGCTGCTGATGAGCTAGATGTAGCTTTCCAGTACTTCAAGTTTGCTTTATGCTGATAGGCAATACTGAAAGCTCTCTCACAACCCACTCAGCTTCCTCATTCCTGGGGGTTATAAATATCCAGACTGTGATAACCTGGGAGTTTTCTTCATGGCAATCACTTCTCTGTTGATGTTGGGTACATTCGGTACACACTATCTGGGTATTTTCAGTCCCTTGGAAAGCAATATCATGTTCTTGACCTCTTGGTACAGCCATAGTGGTGTAATGGAGCAAGGCTGACTTTGGCTGCTGTTAGATATAAACTCCTTTATGCCATGCCCTTATAAAGCTGACTCCAACATGTTGACTTGTTAGATTGAAATAGGAACTTTGCCTTCCCAAAGGACAAGCAGAGACAGTAGGATTAGTATAGGATTTATTGTCCTTGTCTTTCATCTGAAAAAGGGAACAAAACTTCCTTTTTTGCACAACTGTTTTTTAACATGTCTGTTTTTCTCTATGTCATAACTAATGTACACCCCTTAAGGCTTACAACAATAGCTGTGTGTACAACTACCTCTGTTCGTTAAGAGACTGACCTGTGTTCTATTAATATTTATAGATTTAAATTTTTAATACACAACAATTCTGCATTATTGAATAGGCGACTTCCTACATTTTAATGGTTATGGAGTAGAAGCGGGCTCTTTGTAGTTAACATTGCAATAAATTTTTCATGATTAAATAAAAAGTTCTTTGCCCTAACTTCCTCAGACAAAATCCTCTTGGACAAAATGTTGGTGCAATGGTGAAGGATTCTCTTAAGAGATTTATGATTTTTGTTGCAAATTTTCTTAGGCAATTTAAATGTATGGTACATAAGGATTTTCTATATCTGGAAGTATTTAATAAGTGTGTTTTTAAAGTTGCAGAGTTATTCAAACATCAGTTTGGGATTATTTACTCAGTTTTGGGAACAACTGGATTCTTACTTTTAAAACTGACCCTCATATTTTAGCAGATCCATACTGACAAGAGATAAACAATGTTAACTTGAGTTGGCATCTTGGACTAGGACTGGGATGTAGATTCAGTCTTCCATTAATTTACTTTGAAGAGGCTTTAATAGCTGCATTTTAAAGATCTTCTATTTTGAAAAATCATGTGGGATTTCAAGACTGTTGTGAATGAGTGAATGTGAATCCCTTGTGAATGTGAATGTTTCAAGTTGCTCAAAGAATCCCCAGCAAAGGTATCAGCAAAAGCAGGTTTAATATAGAAGGGAAAGTATGACAAAGTTGATTGGCAAAGTTCACTCCATTACTTACTCATGGTTAAAGCACATAGAGAAAAATCAGACAAAAATGATCAGACTAAAATCAATCAATCTAAATGTAAAATCAACCTGAAATTATTTATGTGGAGGCTAGGGATAGAAAAAGGGTAAGGATGGGAAAGGGCAAGGGTGAAAAGGAATAAGAGAGACTCTCCTGTTGAATCAGAGGGTTCAGAGTGGACCCCCTTGCCAAACTTAGCCCAGGACTTGAGCAACAGTTTAGGCTTAGAGGTTTTAAAAGCATCTAAACTTAACAGCACTTAATTGATAGACTAATTTAAACAATTTAACAAAAGATTCTCATAGAATTTACTAGCACAACAATAATTCATTTATAGGCAAAACTTACTTATGAATCTAACGTATTTAGGAATCTAAGAGATAAACATTCATATTCCATTTGCTATCACATATTCACGTTTACACTGGCCTAAAAGAGTATGTATAAAGTATATTTCCATTATCTGCTTTCTTTTGCATTTTTTTTATTTGCAACTTTTCAATATAAATAAGTCCAGCTATGCTTATATAATTGTTGAAATATAGTTATGCCTGTGAGCCAAGGATTCAGCTGATGGATTTGCCACAATAATTCCTTATTTGGAATGTATCACAGCTTTATTTACCCTCAATGAATGTAAAGAAAGATTAAATTCTTGCAATCTGCACTGAGGAGTTAGTGTTGCTTTGGCAGTATTTCACACTAGTGGAAGAAATTTGAGCACATGTAAGCCCTATGAGCTATATTTCAATATTCAGGATGATAAAGAAGGATCAATAACTCATTGCCATGTATTCTGAACTTGGATCATGGTACCATCACATAAGGTGCATCACAGAAGATTTCTTTAATTTTACAGAAGATTTCACCATAAAAGAAGAGATGTTTGATGAGGAATTTGGAGACAAAGTAACTCAAACAATTTTATTATCTACCCTGTGGTGTATCTGCATCCTAGTGACAGTCAGATAAATGTACCTACACACAGTATAGATAATAAACATTTCATGGCATTTGATGAAAGGGATTGTACTATTTTAGATTCCTTCCTGATGATATTCTCACATTGCCTTCACTGAAGATGTGGTCAGGAGACAATTAAGAAATTAAATATGTTCCTAAAGCAAAACAACAATACCGCTATGCCAGATACGCTATACTTAAAGCAATTATAATTATTAATATAATATTCAGGATGTAATGTTTAATTTTAAGTTCTGATTTCCCAGCCCTGAAATCCATCCCATCCTGTGAATCTCAATTTAATTTTAATTTTTTTAATCTTCATTTGCAAACGTTTTGTTTTCCCTTGGCAACGAGTCAATTTAATAACCTGATCAAAGATCAGAATTTCTAGTATATATGGATTATAATAAATTTATGCCATTTTCCTGAAATTTGTATCAAACCAGAGTAACATTTCAAAAGAGGCATGGTTATATTTCATATCTGAACACTATATAAAATATTAAGACACCCTTTCTCATTATACATATATAAAAAAAATACTAGGCAATAACATTTTCTTGCATCCTCAAAAATGGAAGCTGGCAAGCTCTCCTGGGATATGACTAACAGCTTTTCAGCTGGGGGTACTTGCAAGTGAAATTATTTCTTTAGCTATTAACCTTTGATGACATCAGTATTAGGACACAAAAAAGTCTGGTATTGGACATGGAGGAGGAACACGCACTGACTCACACTGCAAACAGCCATCCCAAAACAGAATCTTTTGGGTGGCTTTAGCTTCCATGTTAACAGCTAAGCAAAAGCCATGTGTTCAGCAGCAGTCAAGAGCTTGTGGCTCCCACAGCCATGTTATGAGGAGATTTTCAGAAATATTCAGGCACCAGCTCCTCTGAAAAATCTACTTATTGTTTCAGGTGCTGGAAACAGCTTTGGTCTTCTAATGAGATTCTCCCTTACAGCCATTTCTCAGCCCCAGGGAACAGAGGCTCAAAGGCTCTGCCTTACTCTGCCATTTCTCTGCCATTATGTTCACTCACCTCTTCCCTCTCAAGCCTTTGGTGCCTGTGTTTTACTCCTGCCACACCTTGTTCCTGTTCCAGTAGTAAGCATGGACTTTTTTATTTTGTGCTGGACCAACAAAGAAGTATTCCCTTTGTGCTAAAATCCTCTGGGCATGACTCCAACACAAGAAATATCTGTTTGCAAATTACTCTGGTGCTGGGAGACAATGATAGATGACCTTTCACAATATTGGGTGAGGTATTGATGAAAGTCATTGATCCCATTTTTGAGTGACTGTCTCACCCAGGTAGACAAGTGAAATGGAAAATCTGTCAGTGTCTGCAAAAGCCTGTGCTTTTTTAGAGACATCAGAAGCCTTTTTGGGGTTTTTTGTTGACCTTTGGGGCTCAACAGGGTTAAAAGAATTAGTAATATTTTTCATATGTGTGTGGGGTTTTTGTTTGTTTAGTTGGGTTTTTTAAGAGCCTTCTTCTATGCAAATAACTTATTTGTTTGCCTGTTTAGGTTTTAGATAGACAAAAGACAACTGGATATCTCTCAGCCCTTTATTTGTGAGCAGCCCTCAGTGACAGGGCCACTGTTCCCCCAGGTAGGAAATCCTTTGCAGATGAGACAACAAGACCTGTGAGCATGTTTTCTAAGGCTAGGTCTGCACATTTCATACACAGTGTTCTGTTTTGAAAGAAGCTGTTCTAGTTTTTTTTTAATGTATGACCACCTAAAGGGTTCAGATATAATTTCTTTGTGTTATTTTACTGGTACATCATTAGTGGCTTGTCTTCTTGACATTAACAGGCAATTAAGACTGGATCCCAAACAGTAAGTAATAAAAACATATCACCTCATAAGTCAGCTATTAATACTTTCAGACTCAAAACTGTAACATGTGCTGCTACCTGAAAATAAATGTTCCATAAAACTGTTTTCATTTCTTTTTGAGCTGCACTGCATATATGTTCTGATAGTATTATAGCTGGTTAGGTGAAGTTATATAATGCCAGTCTATTTCTGAGGGAGCACATGGGCAAATTTCCAGCGATGACATACAAACAGTCATCATCAGAAATTTGCCTATAAATAATGGATTTAGCATTCATGCATACTAAAGTGGAGTAATGAAGATGCTTGCTTTGGCAGCTGAATTTGTGATTAAATGGAAAAAGAACTCTGTATTTCAGTGGAGAATCTGCAAAAGCCAAAGACATCTCTGGTATCACCTGGGCACAGAGCTATGCATCAGAACAGGCTGCTGGGAGGATGCAAGAGAGAGTTTAAATATATATTTTCAGACAGAGAACACAGCAGTTAATGAGTTGGCTGAGAAAGTATCAGTTCTGCAAAAAATGTGAATGTTGAGAAAATCTTTTCACACTGAAACCAAACAAACCAATCAATGCTGACTCTGTACAAAGGGTTTCCTACATGAGAAATGCTCAGTTGCCCAATAGCTCCATCTGCAAAAGGATAATTCTGCTTTCCCTCTCATTCAGAGTTCTTTGTGACGTTTGCTATACTGCTTATGACACATGCTGTGCAGCAATTCCCTATTAACAAATCAAGAGATCACATTTCACTTTTTGTTGTCTGATAAACTTCAATTTACACATTTAGTATGGTATAAGAAAACCTTCTTTGTTAAGGTCAGCAACACCATAGTCAGCCTTCAGAAAACACTCCTCTTAGCCTTACAGATAACACTGTGCCTCACTGCTCTCCTTGCCAATACCTCAGGCTGCAAATCATCACTTAGGTTATCTGAGGCAAACCAGTCCCATCTTTGTGTCCAGTCAGCATTCTCCTTTTAGCTCATCCTGAGGCTTTTGAATATTCTTCATTAGTTAATAACAATTGAAAAAGGAAAACATTCTACAGACTGAAGCATGTGTCACTGAAGTTCTATTCTCTTTATAATACTCCACCTTTAGAACAAAACCAAGCACATCCCCCCACTGGAGACCCACAGTTTGAACATTCACATTTGGAAGTTAGTCATGAACAAGCATAGCCAGGTCCAATAGAAATGTTAGAATCTATATTCTCTCCTCTCCCCTGCTAATGCCTGACAAAACAGAAGTGTGCAGCAAGTTAATAAAGTTTCTCTGGTTTAGTAAATGAAGAGTCAGAGTTTACTTGTCACCTAGTTAACAAAATTTTAAACAGGAATTTGGGACTCCTAGGTCCCTGAAATCCCTGATTCTTAGCCTTGTTGATAAAAGGAGAGAAATGTGGCACAAAACATAGTTCAAGCTGAGCCCCCCTCCCCCCCCATGTGGGACAAGGAATTCTCATCTCAGAGCTCTGGCTCCAGAGCAAAGCTTAGACTCACCCATTCTGTCACCTGCAATGCTTAAGCATTAATGCCAGCCCATGCAGCCTGGAGAGGTCATAAAAACTGAGCATGCTGTCAAGCCATTCTCCTTGGGAGCAACTGCAGACTTCCACTCACCTCTGTCGAAGAAGGAAAGAGATTCCCTGCGTAGGCATCTCCACGGTCAACAAACACATCTGGTCACCTCTCACATCACTGTCAGGGAAATATGCTGGCACCAAATGAAAGCAAAAGCCTTTCCTGATCAGACCAATAAAGTCTGAAAATTGTCTTGTGGTGAATGCCAGAGAGATTCTGAATATTTTGGCAGAAACAGCAGCTTTTTTCTAGGTGGGAATCTGCCTACATAGTATTTATGCAAACATTTCCTCACTTGGTCTGTAACCACCCCTTCACAGCAAAGCAGTTCAGCATTATCACCAATTCTTTAGATAGTTGTGAGTTTAAAATACTAGCACTGCCTAAAATAAAAGGAATTTAAATCACAGTGCTCCCTGAAATGAAAGAGGTGGATGCCAGTTTGACAATTTAAGCTGATAGCTGAGATATGCCTCTCCAGCATTTTTGGCGTCTGGCCTAAGGAGGAAGGAACGAGAAGAAAGGACAAAGAGAAAGAAGGGGTAAAGGAGGAGGAACATGATCCAGTTCATTTAATATAATGACAGAAATCCCTGGAGAGGATGCTGATTTATATCTGCAGGCACTTCAGAGCCAGTGTTAATAACAGGTATGCAGTTGTACAACTGATACAGCCGCTCAAAGAGAGAATGTGACCAAAAGAATTATATCTAGCATAATAAAAACAATCAAGCCTGCAGGTCAGAAATGTAATGCAAGGATAGTAACTGCTGAGCCCAAAATTACTCCCTTGGTTAGCAGCCAAGATAAAGGGTGGGTCATAAGTTATCTGCAGGTAAAATTCAAGAAATAGGTATTTCTGCATCCACACCTGAACTGAAAGCAGCAGTGTGTGAAAATTGATCAGCTATGCATGCAGGTATAAAAATACATAGACAAATATTCCTGAGCCCTCTGCAAGCACAAGATCAGGCATATAAGAGAACAGCATCAGCATCAGCACATTAGCATCAGCAAAGATCCCTTTTTTGATCCAGGTACAGATTCCTGAATTAGGCACTGTAAAGAACTGTTTTGAAAAGCCTCAAAACATTATCTCAAACTGAAGCCAAGCTATGCTCTCAGACTGAAAGAAGTATACTGCTGCAGGTAGGGCAGTGTGGGGGTATCAAGGATTCAGAAAGTTACCAAGGCAAGAAACTTGTAGGCATTGCTGGGCTGCCCAAGCACCACGTGAATACAGCTGAAGGAAGAACATTGCAAAAGCTGAGGAACATGGAAGTATATGAAAGCAAACACTTCAAATCAGTATTTAGCTCACACTTACACCCAATCTAGCAGAACATTATAGAAAATTTAGAATGCCAGGCAGCATTACTGTTCACAACAAGGAGGTTTGCCTTAGCATACTGGATACTGCAAGCTCTCCCCTCAGTGCAAAGAGTCCCATGTAATCAAATGAGAAAGAAGCAAAACATTCCCAGGAAAGACCATATTTGTAAATGCATCAAGCAACATGTCGGGAGCTGAGCAAAACATTTTGCTGCAGAACCCAAACTGGCCAATATAAAGAACTACTGATAACTGGAAAACATGTCATTTAGTAAGCTAAGTAAGAATCACTTATGGGTTATACTGTTGAGACCAACATATTCAGGGCCAAGATGGCAAACAGGAATCACTTGCAACCACTGTGGTTCCAGATTTCTTACCTTCTGTTGAGAGACTTCACATTTCCAATATGCAAGAATTAGAAACAAAACAGAAGGCACTGAAATGCCTTTGGCCAAGCTGTAAAGATTGGCAAGTACCAGCTGTAGTCTGGTCTTTCTGTTCTTTAAACAAATGGCCACAGCTAATGCAGTTAGTCATCCTGGTATTCAGGGCTTTTTTGTGGCCAACTGGTGATGTGCCCCTTCTGGAACTGAAATGGCTCAAAAGAAACTGGCACATGAAGGAAAGGCTCATATATAATCTCTAAGGAAAGATTCTTTGCTTGTCAACTACTATAAATGTCACTTATTCAGATGAGGTGTGTGATAACAGAGACAGAATATCTTTCAAACCATCAGTTTTCTCCAGTAATGCCCAGGTATCCTCCATGATATCAAACATGTGCAGGTGGTGTGATAGGATCACCATGGATAAACGCTCAATTCTTCTGGAATTGCCATGGCAGTCTCTCTCTTTTCTTCATCCTCACATTGCTTGGGGATTAAAATCCTGGGAAATACCTATTTATCTAGTGGGTGCTGGTTAAAACAGAAATCTATAAATGTTACGTACCATGCACATCAATGCCATGGCAAAAAATGGTTCAAAATGTAAACTCAGTGAGAGCAAGTTGCCCACAGAAACCTGTGATAATGCTTCAGGCCATGGTGCCTCTGCAGACATGATGTCTGCAGCCATGCTGTTTGCAGTGACTTCCTGTTTTCCATTTGCCATTATTTGTCTTCTGATAATTTCTCTATGACTCTTTTAAAAAAGAATTAATATCCCTGAACACGTTCCCTTGTTTTCACAAATGCAGATCTTCAGATTCAGTTTAAGCAAGCTGTCTGTGCTCCATGCAGAGACAGCTGATAAGTTCTGTATCGTTACCGTAATCTGAATCACTTTAGACTGGTGATTTAATATTTTAATGTAATCTTGTACATACCTACAATAAGCAAATGCATTTAGAAATAAAAATTGTTTCAAAGTGCCACCAACTGTTGTTTTTGCAAACTGCAGTTCAAAGAATGTATTTTTTAAATGCTTCTACTGGATGTTTTAGCATTTCTGGTGTAGCACACAAAAGAACAAGTGTACATTCTCCTTTTCCCAAGCTAGACAAGCAGCAGATTCCATTACAACATCTCTCCTATGGCTGGGTTTCAAAGGCAACATAATGCAGTATACCAGACGCACCTTTTCTGTGGTTTATAAAATTCTGTATTTCATATTTGTTTTAATCACAAGTCAATTTGCAAAATCTCCAAAATTATCTGACAGAACCAAGCACTAGAAGTTTGCATTGCTTTTTAAATATGTCTGTTATTAGGGATGTGTGAGTTCATAAGCATTAGGTGTGTGCCAACAACAACAACATGCTCTAGTGGTCTGCTTTCATCTCCTCAAACTTCCACTCTTCTCAAAACTTGCTTTCCTAAGTTCCCTCAACTCTTGAATTTTGATTTCTTCTTATTCAAGCTCGACTTCCTACAATAAGAAACTCTTTTATGATCTTCTGACAGTAAGCAAAGAATCAGGATCATAAAGTTTACCAGAAAAGCAGAGTGGTACAAATCTCTTGGTGCCACAAACAGGGTAAGTAATCAGAAAACAGAAGTTTGTTGTGAGACAGTCCTCCAGGAGACTGAATGGTTACAGCTCCCAGTGAGCTGATCTCCATAAATAGCAGCTCTTAAATCAATTCTCTTTGCTTGATGTGATTATATGAAATGCATCAACTATTAAACGAATCAATGTGACCCCAAAGATTCCTTGGCTTAATATCTTATTATTTGGGGCTATAGGCTGATTAGACATTTAAATAATTTTCTGTGATAGCATCTGCATTATTTGAATATGCCAGATTGTTAACACAAACCTTTATATATCTCCAGTGCTTTATTTGCCAGCAATGATGATAATAAAATTAACAGCCTTCCCTTGCTTATGCTGATACCATTTGGCTTTTTCCAGAGAGGTCAAAGTAGGCATTTTGCTAGTTGGAAATGAAATGTGTCATGCAAGGTTTGAGTTATTCAGCTATTGACTTGTGGGAGCATTCATTTCATTGAATAGTAAGTTACTCCAATGTTCTCAGTCCAAATTGATCCAACAGAATGAGACCCCCTTTGAAGTCTGAACTCTTCCACAATTTTTCTTTCAAAACTGCAGTTCTGAATCCTGTAGATGTAGTGAGTAATTGGTGCTGATTGATTTCTGAATGTGCAGATGGAAGAACAGGGAGAGGAATGACGCAATGACATGAGGGAATGCAAAGTTCAAGAACACTCTAGGCATGTGCCAAGGTGCTTTTCCTAAAAGCAATAATGTGACTGCAAAAAAGCCAGTGAGGAAGAAAAAAAAATCAAAGATATAGCTGAAAAGTGAAACAAGGAGATTGTAGTCTGGAAGTGTTGGTGAGATGGCTAGAGGAAGGAAGAGTTTTCAGCAAAACAGCACATGCTTAAATGGTGGAGATGAAGGAGAGTGCAGAACCGTAGGAGTTCCTAACCATATAGAAAGAAATCTGCTCAATTTGCTGTTGAGAGAAGGATCCCAAAGCAGCCCATATTGACAAAACAGTAGACATCAGAATCCTACATCAGTTCCTTTTTCTCAATGAAAGTTTCAAAATAAATAAATAAATAGTTTGATTAAGAAAAACAATGTTTTATGATATCCTCAATTTTCCTTACCTGAGGAATTCAGGTTTTTTTTATTATTTCAAAGGTTTGAAATATTTTCTGACTGTTCCAAATTATTAGAAACATCCAGGTTTTTAAAGCCAGCACTGCCTTATTGGCACCACAGTAAGAAATGCCTTTATTTCCATTCACCGTTTCACAACTAACTGTGTTATTATCTGCTACCTAAATCAAAAGTGCAGTACACTATGACTTCCTACTTTTGGCTGATCTTACAGGCGTAGTTCTGACTCTGATTGCCATTGCCATATGAAAGTCTTACATTAAATAAAAATAAGGCTGGAATTTGCAACTTGTGTTGCAAAAGCAATTGAGAACAGAATGACATACTGACAATTGCCAAACAGAACGAAGTCTTGGGAGTTTGCAGGGTAAAATACCAGGTTTCCATCGCCCACACTCTTGAAGTTCTGCAGTTTTGTTTTCCTTTCTAGTTTAGATCTAAGAAAACCTAATTATGATTCAACTTAGACGACAACAAATAAAGCTTATATTGTTTTCCTTACCAAGGAGTGAATCTGAATTTTGTAGAGCTGCAGCCAAAGACTACTGCCCCTATTTAACATTGCTTTATAAGAAATATGTCTTTTTAATTTTCCTTGTTTCCTAATCAATTGCTTTGGCATCCTTTCCCCACTTCAAAATGAATACATCTCACTATTCATTAACATAGTGTTGAATATCAGTGCTTCCTTTGGTAGCAAATCAGCATTACTGTAGTGTGCAATGTGGGTTGAGTCTCATTAGGGGACATTAGGATTCTTTATATCATTCCAACAAGAGAGACATTTTTACAGGGAAAATCTAATGTCTGCCACAAACATTGAGTTGCAGAGGCAACCAGACTAAGGCAGCCTCCCTGTTTTTTGCTGCTGCTGCAGAGACATGTGCAGCACCAAGTCCTGTGTCCTGCCCCAGCACAGACAGTGACAGCACTCACCAGCACAGACCAGGCTCTCTGCATGTATTGCTGGCTGGATGTTGACCCCCACATTCCTCTTATCAGAGAGATTGTGAGCCTTTCATTCTCACTAATGAGGAGCAAGACAGGGTGAACAGGTTTGGGACTTCGCTGAGACTCCCACATCACAAAAAATGCATTTTGCACCATACAGTCACATCACCCATCAGAGAGGTGGTTATCAGACAGAAGCTGAACTCAAATGTTACTTCAAGCTGATTTCCAAGCTTTCCAAAGCCTCGATTTTCTGACTTCTCCGCAACAAATGAAGCAATTCTTTACTGCATCACTCTGATTATTCCAAACCTACTTCTGCTGAAGTGGCCAGGTATCCTTTAAACCCAGTATAAATCTCATACTATAAGCCTCTTAATTTAACTTTCCTCATGGCTATTTGAGGAGCAAATAAATATCCTTCTGCTTTTCAGAAAAATGCCTTTGCAATTAAACCTTTTATTAAATCCTTAGATTAGTAAGAGCAGTACTGTCATATGAATACTCTATTAGCATGAAAAAAAATAGTTAGGAAAAAAAGCATGGAATATTCCTGCTAAATGAAAATCCTTATGAAGATCATAGGATCCACGGGGCTTGCCTAGCACAAAAGGAATCTTTTTTGAATTGTATTGCATAATTAATAGGATAACAATAATAGTAGCAGAATTGTAACACTTTGCTTTCATACACGCTAAGGCAAAACTTTGCCTTGATCAGTAATCTAACCAGATTTGTTTTAGTCCATCAATTTTGCTTTCCAGCACATTGTATCCCTCTAGTAACCTCACTTGAACGGGGGATAAGTTTGCTGTTTCCATTCATGCTGTCTCTAAATGTTTTCTGCTGGGCTCTTCCACATTCCTGGCAACCCCTCATATTTCTTACTTCATTAGTCCAATCCCTATTTTCTCTAATTCCTGTGTTTCTCTAATACTGTGTTTTACATAATTCATTCTGATAGCCAAACAGCACACTGCCAAAATCAGGTCACCCTTATTTTGTTAACACATGGTGGGGGCCAGTAGCATGACAAAGCAGGATCCAAATTCTGCTGGGATTTTAATACATATGGTGATTCTCTCTGCTCCTGTTTATATACAATGCTTAAAAGGGCAGGTCTATGTTTTCACTGCCTTGATAACTAAAGCTACCTTTCTAAATTCAGTCATCACTATTTATTAATCCCTCGTGGCTGTGTCCAGAAATCCTTCTGCATTAATGCAAAGAAGCATAGAAATGCTGGCAGGCAGGAGTAGGATCCTCTGGAAGTCATCCAGCCTGACATCCTCTGGGGAGCACAGCGGTGCCAGCGCTGGGTCAGGTGAGCCTGTGGCTTTACTTTGCCAATGCAGCAAAGGCAGATGCAGCTTCCTTTTGAAATTGTCCCCTACCTTGCTTCCACAGATTAGTTTATAAAATGATAGACTACATCTCTAATTTACTAGTGAGCAGCTAGGCTATATATGTATATTTTAAAATAAAATGTGCAGCTCTGATTTTATATGAGTTCTTATACTAACCATCATAATTGTGAACAATAGATTTTTTCTCTTCTTTTTTGTGACTGCCTTTCACATATATTTTTTAATATATATATATGTTTACATATATATATGTGTGTGCGTCTACATATTTTATCAGGTATATAAACCATATATCTGATATATCTATCTCTATCTGTCAGTCTTCTTACACTAACTTGAAGTAACATAAGACAAACAGCTTAGGAGAATAGTGTAGGAAGAACTAATGAGACTGAGAAGTCAAATACCAGAAAACAGAGGCATGAGAGCACAAAGACTTAAAGACAGCAAGTCTGTTTAACCAGTAAAATAGGTTAAGCATGAATCTTGACTGCAGACTATCTGATTGAAGGCTATAAAGAACTATACTAGCAGAAGTAATTTGATACCAAGTACTCTTTAATTTAGCACAGAAGCATGGAAGGTTGGACACCTAAGGCATACAAGTTCATGGTAAAAAGAAGATGTAAATTTGTACCAGATTTTTATTGGCATTTCACCAGTGGAATAGACTGAAAAGGGATCTGGAAGAATGAATTGGGATGGGTCAAAATAATGTGACCTGCTGAAGACTTCTTGTGTCCCTGAGAATTTTTCTGCTTTTTCTCCTGCTATCTCAGCTGGGGTGATAAAATATATTGTTTGCCTTCCTCCTCTGTGACCTGGCTCTTGCTCCAGTCACAAATTCTTGAGTTAGAGTACTGGTTGGCAAAATTGTGTGGCCTGTAGCTATTGGTAGAGATCCCTAACAATTTTTGGATCTTTAAAAATCTGTTACTTTTTTCTGCCTGCAATAGGTGGATGCTCAAATTCTTTAGCAAGTTTCAAATATTCAAAAAACGCTACCCAGTATGTAAGTAGTGTGGGTGGAATTTAATTGTAAATGTACATAGTTACATTGCTTAAATGACAGCAGGGTTTAATCCTTATTTTGTCAAGATTTGGTTTTGATCCCTGAGATCATTTGCTCTTAATTTTCTATATTTTCACATTTCTGGCTTTTGGAGTAACCCACACAAAAACTTTTCCTACAGAGACACATCTATTTGCAAATCACCTCCATCTGAATATTGTGTAATTTAGTGAAGTTACTGCTTGTATAAGCTACTATTATCAAGATGCAAAGACTGAAATTATCTAAAACTGTTTGATAAATATCCTCAAATTTCTCTGTTGCTTTCCTTCATCTGGCTGTGCCCACCAAGTGTTCTTAAAATTACAAAAAGTAAAACTGTGCCCTTTAGCTTCAAATATATCCAAATATAGAGACTTTGACAAAAGAGTGTTAGAACCATTTCATCAAGTCCTCCTGTCTCAAGGTCATATTAAACATGCTTATGATTAGACATCCAAATAACTTGTTTCTTAATTTCTCTGGCTTTTCAGAAATCTGATTGGCAATCAATTGGAAATTGCTGACACATGAGGCGATTTCAGAGGGGCTGAAAACAGTTAAGAGGTAGGCTCGATGACCTTTACCAGCCCAAATGATCCTCGATAAGCAGCAGTCTGACCCTTTTAAATGAAAGCAGAACTGAGTACAGAAAAGGGAGTGAGAAAACAGCAGATGATTTTTAAGTATGCTTAAAATCTCCAAAACAAATTTAACACACTCCCTTCATTAAGGAAAGGAGGACATCTAAAATTGCTCTAATAATTTTCATGAAAGAAATCCAAGAAAGGGAGTGCACACAACCATCAGCTTCCAGGAATAGCTTTCCTCATACTGTTTCAGCCAGATTATATTAGACTGTCAACAACTGGCTGACCCATGTTTTGTGGTTCCTCAGAGGATGATGTCTCAGAGGGCTTTGTGTACTTACTGGCAATCAAAATGTCAAAGACGGAACAATGCTACCAAAATGCTTTTTTTTTTTTTTTTTTTTTTTTAAGGG
>VWZU01010718.1:589748-671340 GCA_013397095.1 Sterrhoptilus dennistouni
AAAAAAAAAGAAAAAAAAAGAGGGCAGCCTCGACTCAAGGTCTATAATTCATCTGGAATGAAGAAAAAAAGTTTGAGAGTAAACTACTCTCAAAATACATTTATTTTGCAGGCTTAACTTCTTAATTTGTTCTCCGGCCGGTTGTAGGGGTGTGCACAAGAGCACAGTTGTCTCTGTCTGTGTTGGTAGCATAGTTGTACTTCTGCACACCTGTAATTTCTTTCAGTGTAAAGAGTTGCTCCCTTCACCCATGAGGCCAAGAGGAGAAAAAAATCACGTTTTAAATAGGAGCATCACAGTAAATTCTGTAAATGACTCCTTCAGCTGAACATGTGTGAGAAGTGACAGTGTGCAAAAGTTTTATATTTGTATTTCAAACCAATAGTAAATGCAAATGCTCTAGATACAAGAGTTGTAGACCTGTTTAACTGCACTGCATATCTGTAGTCTGTCCTCATATTTGCCTTTAGAAAGGAAATACTTCTTGCTTTTACTCCATAAGAGCAGAAATCAAGAAGTCCAATGACCTTTTCCATAAACCAGCTGGGAATAGAAGTAGCAGTTTGATGCTGTAACCATGTTTTCCATTTTGTGTCAGTTGCACACCCTTACCGCATGAACCACTGCGAAATTTAGAATTCTCTAAGTACTTAACATTATTTAGTGTATTTTGTAAAGAAGTGAAGCAGTTTGCTCGTTCAGAAGAGCTATTTTACCTGCAAAATAAATACCCATGAATCATGAATTAACTGATGTTAGTGAAATTTCTTGCTTCCCTACTTCCCCCCTATGTTTTTAAAGTTTTTTCTTCTTTTGTTTTGTTGGTTTTTTTCCCTCCTGATTGGACCTTAAGACAGGTCTATGCGTATTCAGCAGAGTTTCAGGATATGGTCCACCTGCTGTGATAGAACTGCATTGATTGTTCCTCTTATGTGTAAATGAAAATGAGTATAAACAATAAAACGCTTGACTGTGTTCTCAAGAGTGGTAGCAATTGTGTGACTGAAAGGAGTATTTATTGGTTTACCCTCTTTCTCAGTATTGACTTTTTAGGTAACACTGATTTGATGAGTCACTCAAGAAAACAATTGATGAAGGTTGAAATCACAAGCTTCAATCAGGGGTCAGTTTTTTAACTGGCAGCTTTACTTTCAATGTAGCCAGTTCTATTAGGCATAATTCTTACTATTTTCTTGTAATGTCAGAAAAAATGTTTCATTTTTCCACGAGTTTTTCTTTCTCCTTTAAAAGCAATCAAAACTTATTTTAGCATTTGGTGGATACTGTAATTCATGTTCTTTTAAAGCTCTGTGTATATATTCTAGATGGGGGGCTGTTAAAAGACTGGACAAATCTTGCGTGATTTATCTACCTGCTCTTCTGAGAGTTACTCAAATAATAAGAACTTAACTGGATAGTAAAGAAAGTGCGTGACCCTTTGGGCTTCTACTGGTCATAGGCAGGAGGAAGTCTGTAAGATACGAACTGAAGCAATGAAAAATAAACATTTTCAGTAATTTGAAGAAATTCAAAAGAATTGCCTTGAAATTGTTTAAAGAGAATTAATATACTGTGGTTCTAGAAAGTACTCCCTTAAATTATTACAGACAAATGGGATAAGAGGATTTTTCGAAAATGTTGTTTTATTTGTTTGCAATGCCTATAATAATTTTAAATTTAAGGAGGTTTTGCATATATGGTATGAAAAAAAGCAAAGAAGATAACATAAAACAGTGCTTAACCACTTCTCATTTGTCATTTTTTGATCTTGTAGAATGAATTTTGTTTACCCCAAATTCTTTCTCACTAGGCTTCTTACGTGTGTGGAAAATTAAATTTAACTCAGTTTTTCCAGAGATTTTGGTCAGTTTTACAAAGTTAGGGGGGCTTGGAGAGCAGGGAGGTTCAGGAGTTGGACTTTGCATTCCTCATGCTGTTGGAGTGTGCCTTCATCTTCAGCAATGGGCAGCAAATACTCCCAACTCCCTGTTGTGATGTGTGGGTCTTGCTGAGAAGCTAATTCATCAGGAGAATGTCCTTCTAAGTTTATGCTGAGGCTCTGAACTTTCTTCACAAGCAAACAGTTAGATAACCATGCTTGCTCTTAGGGGAAGACAGTCAGTGTGGAAGCTGCTCTGGGTGACTTGGGGACAGAGGAGAGGTACCTGGTAGTTAAAGGCCTCGTGCTACTGGAGCAGCAGCATCTACCTCAGAAAACCATTCACATGGGGCGATAGGTAGAGTGAGGACATGCATGTGTTCGCAATGAAAGAGAAGAAATGTAGGGCAAACATTGCTCAGTGCTGGAAAATATAAATATGTAAAGCATGTTCCAAGATTCACAGGGAGTGTTTTAGGATGGGAAGAGTGTCCCGTGTGAGCTTAGCATCTCTGTGATTGGCAGAATGTGTCCTGGTTGAACCTAGGTTTTAAAAGACGCTCAGGGATGTGGTGGTAAAGTTTTGACTCTCTCTGAAGAGGTCTGAGAATGTTGCTGTCCTGCTTCTCTGCTCCCTTGCTATGCCTGGTCACCGCACTCTGTCTCTGGGAGGATGGAGCATCTGAAATTTTTAGTAGGAGGGGCTGTCCTTTCTGTCCACCCTATGTCTGTATTCCTGTGGAAATGGCTCAGTGAATCCTCCCTCTGGGTGTTTTCTCATGGGAGCCTCTTCACGACTCCACAGGTAAACTCCAAGGGTGCCTAAGCCCATGCTGTTCCAGTCTTTCATTACAGAAGCAGTGTGCTTTTCTTTTATCGATTTCTTGCCTTGGGTTCAGATACTCAAATTATTCTTTTGATACGAATCTCTGCTGGGCACTGAGGTTTGAAGTTGAATACACACTTTGAAACCTTGTGTTTCCTATGTTTCATGGTGAGGGATATGTGTGTGATGGTGTTGATGACTGCAAGTGCTGTGGCACATGACAGTTCAACAGTAGTTGCCATTGTGGGAGTAGCTGTTTGCAGCCCCATAGCTGCACTATTTTCCTAGTGTTCCTCAGTTTTATTTAAGAGACATTTCTCACTTTTCCAATTAGTAAAGCACAGATGCTGACTATAGAAATCAAGAGGGGAAATCCCTTGCAATTTACCTTCATATGACCATGCAGCAGCCAACAAAGTTCTGCCTTTTTTGCATGAATAGGAAGAAGAAAATGTCTTGACAAATGTGCCAAGTCTCCGTGTGCTAAAAGGGATCTCAGCTAAACGTCTGGACTTTTACATCTTATTCCCTGCCCAAGCATTTGAGGAAGCTGACCTAGCCTTCAGCCTCCAGTAGAGCCATGTCGAGTAGGGACAACTCTATTTGGAGCAGCTGATTTCCACCCTCCATTGCCTCTGCCTGCAAAAAGCCACTCTGAATTCCAGCAGGAGAACACTCTAAGTGCTTTCTGACTTGAAAATGCTGCCCCTGTGTTCTCTTGGTCAGAAAGGACTGGATATTGTCAGAAGTAAACACTTTTACATGAAAATCCAGAGCAGTCTGAAGCTATTCTTTCTGGAAGCAAAATGAAAATGACTAGTAGTGGTTACACTGAGAACAAGAATTTGTGGTTTGTGGCAGCAAATCAGGTTGAGCAATGTGGCTGAGAGCAACTCTGCAGGCAAACAGTAACATTCCATTCAAATTGAAATGTAGCAGAGATTAAAGAACAGCTTTCTCCACCAAAGAGAGTCTGGAGCAAAGAAAGTCTTCAAGGAAGTCATCCAAAATCTCCAAGCCTTGATGAGGGTTTAAGGAAAAAAACCGAGGTTACTACTCCAACATCTCGTGACTCCAGCAGAAAGGTGAGCAGGCAGTTTCAGAAAGAAGAACCATGCCCAGAGACATGTAAGAAAATTACAGGTGTACATTTATGGAATGAAGTAGATGCCAACTCCATTTAGTGTGTTTGTAACATTTTTGTCATTAGAGGAACCAAACATATTTGAGATATATCCTTAAATATCCCTCCATGTCAGTATCACAGTGATTAGTGCTTCGTATTAAGAGATTTTTACATTCCAGCGGTTTGTACCTAAAACACAGAAGCAGTTTAAGTGAAATCTCCTACAGCAGTGAGTCTGGCTGATAATGAGCTTGAAACATTTAAACACAGAATAATCATATAGAAAAGCAAGCAGTGAGGCTTTTTAATCAATCATGTGCTAAGCTTGAAAGATGTAACACAACAAGCAACTCAATAGGTGAGATGAGAAGATCCACAGGATATCAAGTTTGCAATATAGAGATCAGAATCTCATACTGAGTCATTTTCAAGAGTTGGAGAAAGAAAATCTTTGTTGTTCTTTTCAGAGATCAAACTACTTGTAGTCATTCTTATAAAGGAACGAGAGTTTTTTATTGTCTTTATACAAATAATACTTTGAAGGCTACAAACAGATGGAGTTCATGGCTGCAGGGCTTTCACTGAATAATCGTATGTTCTATCTTTTAGGCTGAATGGTCACAGAAAAATAGGAAAGACATGAGCAGGGGGTGATTATGTAAAACAACCGCTTTTTGGTAATTTTTTCCATATGCAGAACCAAGGCAAAAATAAAAACAGGAAAAAACAAAATCTGGAAAATGTAGGCATTTATGATGTTATGTGAAATTTCAGGAACATGTTTAGGGCTAAATGGGGCAAATATATATATATATATATATTTCCAGTATTTGGAAAAGTTAAATTAGAATTTTTCTTCCATCCAGATACCTTATGGTTTCCACTTTCATAATATTACTTGTATAACACCATTTCTAAAAATCTTGATATTCCTAAATGTGTTCAAATTAACATTTTTAATACATTCACTTCTGCTTTTACATGAAGGCATACACTTCCCAAGCTCATCCACTCTTTTTCCTGTAGATTTAAAATTTCAATTCATGCTCTTTCCAACCTGTATGTTGTGTTTAGAACAGAAATCTCATTTGGACTTAGCCCTCTAATATCGTCTCTGAAAAGATGAGAAATACTGTTTTCAAAATGAATATTGGGATAAGTACATTTAAGAGAATTAGTGCAAAAGCAAGCAAGGCTCCTCGTTCCTATCTACAGGGAAAGGCTGTTTTTCCTTGAACTTGGTTCCTAGAGAAGTCTGAGGTAGATTTGGAAGATGCAGATATGATGGAAGCTGGACCATAAACCAGTGCCAATGTAGAGAACAGCCAGCTTTTTTGGCAGCAGCAGGAAAGCATCAGTGCTAAGTTCACGTTGGGACAGATGTCTGTGACTCACAAGGGACATACCAAAACTCTGCGTTTAATTGGGTCCAGAAAGATTCAAAGGAGGTGGTATATAGGTGAGAGATGGTGAAGGAACATGCATTCCCTGGAGGCCCCATGGGCTCTCTCTCCCCTGGGTCTGCATGGCCCTGGCTCAGGGCAGCTCTGACACAGGAGCTACGTGGCCATGGATCAGGCTACTGGGAGAACAATGTTAGGAGAGCCAAACCCAGTAGCCTTGTAGAGGTGAGGCTGCACAGCTCCATGCCCCAGGTCTAGTCAACAGTGAGGCCAAGGTATTTCCTCAGCCACATGCAGACGTGTATATGTGTGCAAAACACACACACGAACACATTGCAAGCAACACACATCAGCACAGATAGAGGTGCTCAGTGCTCACAGCAGCACAAACAGCCCCGATGCCCTCATGGTCCTCACCTCTCTGGCTAACCAGGTTGGAGGTCCACTAGTAATAATTATATATATATACACACACATATATATACACATATATGCATATGTATAGGGTGCATCCCTTCAGCACCTGGGCTCATATACCAAATCCTAGTGTCTAGTTTTTTTCACCTGGACACATGAGTCCCCAGTGCTGTAGCCCCACTGCAGCTACTTGTACAGGTTCATTGCATGTACACACACATGCACACGTTCATGCACGTGTGCACATACACCCAGTAGGGATGTCACAGCAGCACACACACACATGCGTGCACTCGGCTCCCAGGGCACCTCACCCACTCTCTGGCTACCCTGACTTAATCTTTGCAAGTGATCACATGCTCACGTTGTTCTCGCCAGTTTTTGCACTGCAGACACGCAACTCCTCCCACCCACTGCAGTTACTGGCTTTTAGACCTCCAGCCACACATACGCACGCGAGACACAGGGTATGTCCAGATAACTGCTACCAAACAGCCCTCCTTTACAAAAGGCCAGCCCCTTTTAACCTTTTATCACTCATCATGTCATTTGTTCCTAAACTTGTTCCTCTGCAAATGGTCTTGAGCCCTCCCATTCCTCAGCTTTTGGTTTTTCTGCCAAACATGGAATTCTAAATCTCATGTTATGCCCAAATGCTCTTCCCTTGCATCTCATAATGCATCTCATAACCATAGGGAATAATCTCCAGTCCTGAAAGTTCTCCAGTTGACTCCTTTTTATGGGTTTTATGCCTGGACACAGGAGCTTATGTCCCCTAGAACCACCTGCCACTGTGCCTGTGTGCTCTTTTGGTCTTGTGGAGATGGGTCTTTGATGGCCCTTTGGCCCCACCATGATGGGTCTGGGAGGAGCTGAGGGAGGATATTATTTGGCTTCCTCACCTGCCGTTGTCTCTATGCTCCTTTGTGAGCTTGCAGATAAGCTTTTTACCATGCAACCTAACATTTTCTTCCTTTCAGGAAAAAAATAGAAGGAAAATAGCTGGCAGCCACTGTTCCAGATGTCAGAATACTAAATGTCTAGTTTAATTTGAACTAATTATGATGTCAGAAACTACCTACCAAAATATAGCAAGAGCATTAAGAAAATCTCTTGTGAAGTCTTCATGTTGAATGAATGTGCAGACACCATAGGTAAAGTGATTATTTAGGTGGCCACTAAGTAATCTTCAGCAGCTCACCAATGAGTATTCCATACCTATTCTCTGTTTTCACCTTGAAGAATAATAGTCTTTTTGTGTCAGGTAAGAACAGGATTTTTCATCTCCCAGGTTTAGATCTCTTTATATCAGACAGCTAGATCTGAAGTGCCTTTGTACAAGGTTCTGTACTCCGATCCACACTAATGGAGAAGATGATTGAAGGAGTCATCATGACAAGTTAATCAGTCTCTTTCATTTATATATACTTGTGCTTTGACTAAAATTTTAGAAGGAGCCACCATTAGTTTCTTATGAGATTGCTAGTAAGGCACTGGTCAAGTACTGGTGCCTGGGTAACGTACTCACATATTTAAATGTACTTCTAAGCAGTATATTTACATGCAGCTAAAACAAGAAACCAATAACTTCCTTGCTTTTAAAAAAGAGCAAGATATGATCTCAAGTGTGTGATCTGGGGCCTCACAGGAACCTTCGGGAAAAGCACTGTCCTCCTCTTGGACAACAGCCAAGTCCCACAGATGTATATGAGACATAGAATATTCAACATTTTCACTAGAGAGGCTTGGAAAATCAGTGAACAAAGGCAAGTGATGCTGAGAAGGGCAAAATAATGTTATATGAGGCAAAAATTTCCACTTAAAAATGCACAATGAAATCACGAAGACTTTTTTTTAGACATGCTAGGAACACTTCTCTGTGAAAACAACTGCAGTCAAAAGAGCAAACAAAAGATTGCGTATAGAAAACAAGGCAGAAGACAGCATTGCTCCAACTTGTAAATTCTGTGTCCTGTATCCTGCATGCTACAGGAAGATCAAACTTGCCTCAGAAATGATATAGTAGAATAGAAAACATTCAGGAAAACAGAGAGTGTCTTCAGGGTGTATCTGGAGCCTCATTTGGACACAAGGAATCTCATTTTCCAGCTGTCAAAATAGCTGAGATGGTACTTGAGGCGGCTTCTTTGTACCATGCAAGGGCAACTCAACAGCATGGCAAGGGAAAGCACATTCAGAGTACAACCATTATTATAGGAAACAACACATTTCTTAATGCAATTCTGCTTGGTCTGATTCCACTGGGTCTGAAAAGCCCAAGAAAGGAAGCATTTCTGATACTTTTCTTCTCTTGAGTTGTACCGATGAACGCCAATTCCCCAGCCCATCCTGCCTGCTTCTGCTTTAGGTGGAAAGGGACTAAGACACTGGACTCTTCTGACAAATTTCCAGCCATTACTCCTCTATTAAAGGAGTAAAGTTGCAGCCAAAAATGGATAATGGATGGTACAATGATTGCATTCAAAGGAAGCATCACGTTAGGTTTTGCAGGGTGAGCATGCAGCGATGGGATTTCTGGAGCTGGGAGACTGCTTTGAAAATCCAGCACCCAGTTCCTCTGGATTATGAAGCAGATCTCTACACATACACAAGAATGAAATATTTAGAAAAAAGATAGTCACTGTGCAATTTCCCAGAACTGGAGACTCCAGGGTATTGTAAGGAAAGAAGGCTCGCACTTGCTCCTCTCTATTCTTACTCAGCTATACACAAGTAGATGGCATTAGCTTTCATTTATGAAGGAAGGATTTTATCTCTTCTGTTTTTAATTAAATCATCGACCTTCTCACTAGTTCATAAATTGGTACTCCTGTAACTCATCTTCCACGAAAAGAAGTTGGATGTCAACACCCTGTAGGATACTCTTGCCCAGCTAGTCTTTAAAAGTGAAGTTATTTATTTATATTAAATAAAAGTTACTAGTACTGGGAGTTTTACATTTTGCTGTAGGAACAGTGAATTGATTTCTGCCTGAATGACAAGTTTCAGTCACACTTCAGTTACAGTTCACAAAATATTCTGAGTGGTTTGTCAGCAGAAATAATTGAGTTCCTTTAATCAGGCTTAGGTTAAGATCCTAAAGGGATTCCTCCAGCCTTTTTCCAAGCTGCATGGTTACTAGTTCATTTAATAGAAGGAGGTTCTTCACATTCTTTAAACTTCCTTTACATAAGTGATTTTTGCCTGAGTAATATATGTGGGTTAAATTCTTGAATTAGCTGGAGACAATTCTCCTGCTTGTAAGAATTCAGACCTTAAAAAAACAGTAGAAAGAATGATGCAGTCTTTCCCCTGGTGTTTAATGAAGCAGCTGTTCCTAAACAGAGAAGCAAAATGGGTTTATGTAGCTGCAGATTTGTGGGGAAAAAAGTGGAGATTTTTAAGGCTTTTGAAGTAATCCTAAGTGTTCTTTTCAGTTGTTTGAAAGGTTGAAGTTTTTGAAGCTACTTTTTTCAAATCCAAGATTTGTGTCCTTCCCTTTCCGAATGTCTTATTTATTCCTAAAAAATGACTTAGGAAACTGAAAATTATGAGAAAGGAATAACACAAAGGAGTAATCAATACTGGCAAGAAAAATTACGTCTTCTCTAAAAGATTCCCTGAATGTGGCAGCAGTTCTTTATTTGAGGGACCTTCATGTATCAACATGAATGCTTCCTAACTCCCAAGGAAAACTTTCAGGGCTCAAAGTCTCATTTAGCTCAAAACTTCATATTTTCAGACCCACTATACTGTTGTTCAGTACTGCTGTGGAGTTCATGTTGGCATGTATTTATTTCCTTTAATATCTGAAATTGCTGCAATTTTACTTTCATGTGCTGCACGAAAGGCTGCTGGAGGCAGTGGAGGATAATACCACTCCCTTTGACTGAGGGATCATGGGCTCCATTAGTGGCCAAGTATCACTGTTTGGGAAGGATTTTAGACCCCTGACTGCCAGTAGACAGTGATATGACATCTGTAAATCAGTCAGCTCTCTATCCAGAAAGCTGTGGGTGTTCAGGGGTGAAAGCAGCCATAGTTGCTCTTGGGCTGCACACCCTGGAGGGGCTGGCAAGATTCTCTGGAGCTAATGGAGTTCAGGAGCTGGTCCAGAGAGCCAGGCAGCCCCACACTAGGCTGGGAAGGGCCTGTGAGATGCTGGCAGGGGCAGGACTGGGACTGAGGGCGCTGCAGCCCATGGGTCAATGGGGCTGCCTGAGGTAGCTCCTGCTGCATCTGGGGAAGAGGTACATCCAGCTCCCATTTCTTGAGAGAGTGTCATGAGGATTTGGAAAAGGACTTGGCAAGCAGCCCAGGAATAAGGAAGGTAGAGAAAAATGCTTTTTCCTTCATTTAGTCAGCATCTGGCAGATGCAGGGTAAGGGGCTTGCCTGAAGGACAGATGATGTTTGGTACAAACAAGCCTCGTGTTTCAGTGTCTGGACACTTCAAAATGTCATGATCAAAAGAAACAATAGATAGATAAGTACTTTTGTGTTGCTTGACCTTGATGAGCAGTCTAACAGCTCACTTTCCCATCCTCACTGCATGAAAGAAGATATTAAATGTATTTAGTTTTTCCTTGAAATGCTCAAATTCAATGTGAAGCAATCTCTCCTCATACCACTGAGACCTCATACCCCAGGAAAATAATTATTGTTCTTCTCCCTGTGTGTTGCTACTCTTCACCTTCCCAAGGGGACCCAAGTCCTAGCTAGCCCCATGATTGCCCAAGCTATATTTTTGCAGTGCTCTTCCCTTGCACCAAGGCTACCTCAGCTGCCACAGCATCCATCTCATGGGCACTGCCCCATGCTGTGCAGGCTCTGAGGCCCTATAGCAGTTTGCTGCCCAAGAGGGACTGTCAACTAGACATGGAAACAGAAGAAACACTGGGTTGGTTTTGACCTGCTAAGTGTCCCTGAGTAACTCTGTGCCTTAGATCTCCTCTGTTAAGGAAGTCAGTGATACCAATTTTCTTCTGGTAAAATAAGCATTATTATCATCCTCTACTTTAAAGAACATGTTTGTGTCAGTCCTAGGAGAGCTGCTTTCCAAAGGAGCATGAATTCATCAGAGTACTCACATGATTTGGCCCTTAGTGTTTCAGAAACAAAAATGATGAGTTGCAGCCTCCCACCCCACCCACAGTTCCAGAAAATGTGATACAAGATGACAGCAGAGATTTTCAATCAGATGATGTTGTTTTCTGGCCTGTTGTAGGCCAGATATAAAGGTTCAGAACTCACATCCCTTTTCTCTGCACCTCAAAGCGAGTTTCTCTGCTGTGAGCTACCTTTTTTTCCATGTTTCACAATACATTGCAAAATGGTGCTGAAAGTAGCTGGTGATGTGCCTACAATCTGACTGAGAAGCAGGAAAATACAGGAGATATCAGAACCTAGACCTGAGCACAAATATCCATCTTTAATGCAGAAAGTGATGGAAAGTTCAGCCTGACTTCAATACCAGGCAGTGCAGTCCACTGGTACCCTCCTAGCCTGCAACTCCATACCAATGCTCCTGATCTTCAGGTGTGAGTGCCACTTCTTTCCCAGAACTCCCAGGGTTTGGCACATGCTCTCTTTTACCTCAATGGATGCTACAAAACTTTCTTAGCTGTGTTTTCTTTGTTACAAGTTCTCAAATCATCCCTATAGTATTCCAGGATACTTTATTCCAGGATACAAAATCATGCCTGATTTTCAGGCATGTCAAAGACAGAAGGATAAAATGTGTTGCTATTAAAGAATTATATTTTAAACTCTAAAGATAAAATTAATTTTAACAGAAGACTTTTCATGCATATGTGTCAACATTAGGCAATGAATTAAAGAATGAATTAAAGTGCGTGTGTGCAGGATGCCAATAAATAACTCCATACTTACCAGTCTGTTTGATTAGTTTTGATACACTTTTTTTACCCTGCATGTTTTAGACAGGAGACTTGTAAATATCCCTGCTCTGGGCTGGCATCCACTTGCGTTTTGGCAAACTCCAGAAGTGTCAGGTCCCACTTTTTTTTGTATTCCAGACACACACCTGGACTCTGCAGTTAGGTCTAACTCTGAGTTAGGCAAATGCTCATCATTTCTAGCAGTTGGTTCATCCTCAACTCAGCCAGGAAAGAGTCCTTGACTCCCTTGTTCTTCCTGACAAAGCTCTTATCTACTCCCCCTAGCTTTGGAAATGCTACTCTCCTTTGGGTGTTGAGCTGCTGTATTTCTTTGCTTGTTCTAGATAGTAAGTAAAGAAAGTTCACTGGGACTTCTCTGCTTGGCTAAACCACTAGTGGATCATGAATTTGCTGGGAGTACTCCTATTGAACAGAGTAATTTAAAGAAGGAAGCCTTTTCATCCATTGATCCTTGCTTTTTTGATATATATGTATATTAACCATCATACTGTACCCAGCAATACAAATACAATTGATATGGTAGAAGAAAATCCATGTAACCTAAAGCATAAAGCTGGATCTGTGTTATTCAAATTGTTATCTACTTTTATTCATTTAGAATAAGACTAATAGAGCTAAAAATGAATAGTATCTATATTTCCTCCAGTCATTGGCTTACATATGTGTTTTTAAGTGGTTTAAATGTACAGGCTGAATGTGCTAATTGAGACATACATTGAAAATCTTCATGGAAAATTTGGAGAAGAGATTGAGAAGGAGTAAAGTAATTCCTTGTTCCTCAGTGTTGTGTGGCATCACTCACAAGCAAAGAGGAGGAAAACTTTCTTCCAGAGATGAGAGATTCTGCTTTGAGATGAGTCGGAAGGGGTTTTCAGCCTTTGTCCTGTGCTCTTCATGTGCAAGTGGATGTGAGTGTGGAAAAAAGGTCTGTGGCATATGCAAGAGCCATCATGACAAAATTGTCCTATCTTAACTCACTAGCAGTGGGTACGTTTTCAATTAAACCTAAGAGAAAATGGGGCACAATATAGCTGATGTTAGGGAGAATTCAGTTAGGGAGAACATCTTGCTAAATGTAATCTTAATGATGCTTTTGTAATTTTATCCATTGTGACTGTATTTCAGGAGTGAAAACCTATGTTTCTTAGTTATGTTTTAATCAGTAATCATGTCAAGAAATAAACCTGACTAGTTCTCTGACATATAGCAAAGCAGTCCTTACCCTGGCTGATTACAAATCTGAAAACTGTGGCATTGGGCATCTTTAAAAATTGCTGAGTTACACAGTACATTTTGTTTCTCTTATCTAAAGAGCAGTAGGATAAATCCCTTTAGAGGTTCTTTGGCAATTTGTCACAAGATTTAGGAGAGGAAAAATTTTTTTCTTGGTCCCAGTGATATCTAGTGAAATTCTCTGACAAGCAGTAAAAAGCTGGAAGTATGACTTAATGGCTTTTAACTGAGACCAGACTTGACAGTAACCTGTAACATTGCGGCAATGGTGCATTTGGGGTTAACTGAACCCCCAATCTCTTTCTCACCTCTGAGAATACTCTAAATCATCATGTTCGTCTCTGTTTGTCTTTTTTCTCTTCTACACTTTATTTATTATGACTGCAAAATCTTTTGACACATCCAGTCCTCTTCTGTACATTATCACAGAGATTACCCCAGCTGAGGACTGAATTTCAAGTGGAAATTTTAAGGGCCAAAATGGTATAGGGTCAAAGGGCCATGGACTGAGATGTTGATCTGGTGTGCCAGTTTTCCAGTGAGTAGTGATGTCCCAGTGCTAAGCCAGAATCATGCTCAGGTCCCCCTGACTGCTCAACTTGCATGGCCACATCTGTTGTCACCTGACTGCACACTGTGCATTCTTGGAAAGAGCAGAACTCATGAACCTGGAGCCAAAGAAAAAACTCAAGAGGACCTCACCTTTTCATTGATACAAGAACAGTGCTAGTCACAATTTGTGCAGATTATGACAGTTAAATAAAAAATGAAGATATATTCTATCTTCTGGTAAAGAGGAAAGAATAAATGACAGTTTAAAAATCATTCAGAGTATCATCTGAAAATAATTACTTGGACAACAACATATTGCAGCCAGACTGCAGACACACACATAAACCAATAAGGAAATATTCGTTAGTGAATAAAACATCTTATTTTGGTGCTGCTGACTGAAAGCACTCAGATTTTTCTAGCTACTACACTTCCCTCAAAAACTACTATAGAAGGTCTATGAAAGAAAAAATCTGTGGTGAAGAATTTATGTTTTAGAAGAGCATGATTCAGAGAAGAAAGAGTAACATTTGTCTGAATGTACGTCTGCCCATGAGTTAAACCCTGAGTAGGTGCAAGCAACAGGTGGCTTATACAATTTTTTGTTTGTTTGTTTGTTTGTTTGTTTAGTATCAGTACTTACAGTTTACTTTTTTTCTGATCTCTCTTTGATTGCATTTAGCCCTAGCCTTTCATTTCTTTCTATATTTATATTAAATTCCTTAAAGTCCTTAAGTTAAAGTCCTTAGTCCTTAAATTAAATCTTTCCTTCAAATTTTTTTGAAATCATACCTTTTAATAAATAACTCTGTTTCAGCTGAACTCTTCTCTTTTTTTTTTCTTTTTTTTTTTTTTTTCCCACCTAATAATAAGATTATTTAACTTTTTGTCTCATGTTTGCATTCAGCATTTGGTTTTGGGATTGTCACATAGAGAAACTACTATACCTACTGAGTCAGTGGGAGGCTTGATTTGTATCACTGGGAAGATACCTTTGTGGCTAAACCATGGGAAATACTGAAAACTGATAGCTAGTGGAAAAGAGGTGGAATTCTAATGACTGAAATGAATTTGTGCTAATGAACACAGGAAAGAGTAAGAATATATGTGGTTTGGGTTTGGATTTGGGTTTAGGGTTGTTGGGTTTTTTTGAGGTCAGCAAGTGGTATTATGACTGATCTACTGAAATATTCCTATCATCCATTAATCATCATTTTACAGCCTGTTGCTTGACCAGTCTCATATCAAATGGCTTGGAGTTCCACACTTCAGCCTGCCAAAAAGACTAAGGAAGCAAGTTGGGCCTTCAAGTGTGGCTGCCAGCAATCTGGCTGCAGTTACCAATGGATAACTTAAATTGGTCTATTTAGGTGTAGGAGAGGGGTGAGAATCGGTGAGAAGGTAGATTGCATGAATATGGCCTTTAAATGTAGTAATACAATAACTGGGAGAGGATAGATCAGTCATAAAGCCTTGAAAGCACTCTGAGCAGCTTATGTTTGTTGATACAGGATACAAGGAGAAGAATGGTAGAGTCAAAACAATGAGCTAAGAAAACTAACTTTGCTGCTGACAGGCTAGAAGCAATGCAAGATGGTATTTGTCAAAGCCAGGGAAACGAATACTGTGAGAAGCAAGTAATAAGAGAGTGAGTGATGTGGCTGTAAGTTTTTGCTGTGAAGAAGTATTATGCAGTGAGAATTGAAAGGTAGACATGGATAAGGAGGTCACATCTAAGATTATTCACAATCATAAGTCTTTGTGGTATTTTCCAGTGGTAAGGCTAAAGGTAATGGGAAGAAAGACAGGATTTGGCTTTGAACATTTTGCACTTAATCTTAAAGTCTTAAGTCAGAGCACCAAGAGGAAATGTCAGTGCAGCAGAGTATTAGTTCAGTTTAAGTTAAGTGAGACATGTCCATGGATGGGTAATAAATCTGTTGGTCACTGACCTAAAAATGATAGATGATTTTTTATTTACCAGTATGGCTTATTTATGGGTAAAAAGCATAGAGGGAATAAGGCTGCAAAGTTTCTGCTGTGTGCTGGGTCATGGAGAAGATGAATAAGCACCTTCAGAGCTCTGCTACAGGAGCAATTGCAGAGGGAGAAGGTTAACTATGTGAAGATTAAGTTACAGACATCAAGTGAGAATATTCTGCTGCTAAGAAGAAGACAGTAATAGGGTGGGTTACACACCAGGTTTGCCATTTGATCAAGAAAATGATTAGAGGTTGTCTCAAAAGGATTTTGAAAGGAGTACAAAAGGCACAAATTAATTTGTATGGAAGAGGAATCTCATCTAGATATTGTAGACAGCACTGAAAAATAAGGGTGCGCTAGTGATGAAAATGTTGGGAGTAAAGAGTGACTTTCCCTAAAATGAAAGAGATTAAAGCATTAGAGGCAACAGCACATTTTTTAATTTGTCCTATCTCTGTTGCACATATGCTTGTCTGGCAAAGGCCTCTTTCCTTATGCATGTATTTCTCTTAAATGGAGATCTTAAATACTGTTCTAATATACCTGATAGGGAGACTACCAAAAATCTCTTTCATACCTCAAGAAACTGTCTACCTTATATCCATATGTGCTGTCAACTCCACAGAGCAGATTAAAAATTAAACATTTTTAAAATAAATGTTTGATCTCTCAAGTTCTATTATATCATTTTATCGGTGACATCTCCTAGATGGGTGATGAATGTAGCACCACAGTGTCAAAAGGCACGGAACTTCAAACAGCAGCAAAGCTGTGCCCCAATACTGCTGCAGTTTGGGTATCTGCAATGACAGCCTTGTGCCCTGTCCTGCATGGACAGAACTTTTTGCAGTCACTGCCTCCTACAGTCTCCTACACTGATGGAGATGGGCCAGCAGTATCAGCCAGGCCTCTGCTCCACGAGGCTGTGAGCAAAGGCTGCACACTGGCCATGCTTCCCTTTGCTCCCTGATGGCATGCTCATCTCTCCCCTGCAGAGAGGCAGAGGGATTACAGAGGAGCAGTTCAGAGAAAGGGACCATTTTGTGCTGGGGCAGAGAGTCCTGTGGGAATGGGAAAAGCAGACTCAGCCCTTGTGCTCCCAAACATCAGTGGAGGGTCAAAGGCCTGTTGGAACAGCAGTTCTTCCTCCTTCCCCAGTGGCATCAGATTGGCAGGGAAGCTGTCTGAAACCCTATTGATCGCTTCTTCAGAAAGTTCAAGAGTGTCAAGAATGTTGCAATACCTTTTCTTCTTTTTGAATTGAAGTAATGAAAGAAGGAAATGCTTTTCTGCTCTGAGAGAAGTCGGAGCTCAGTGATTCTCAGTGATGGATTTTTTGTTGGATTGGGGGTGTTTTTTGAGTGGAGATACTACCATTTTTCCAGTTTGTGTTTACTGAGTTTAAACGTATTGTCAACAAGTTTGCCCTTCTTAAATGTTGTATTGTGAAACTCTTAGAAATTATCACCCCAACTACAGACATCTACAGCTTCGTGGTTCATCAGCACGAACCTATGCAAGTAGGTAGTGTTCCTCCTGCAGCCTCTGCCTACCAAGGAGGTGAACATATTGTTATGCTTTCTCTTTGGGGATGACTTGCATTGCCTGCCAGCTGCACCTGCTGGAGTGGGCAACAAAGATCTGCAACATGATCATCTGAGCCACAGCATCTGGGCACTCAAGAAGGATGAAAAGGGCATTACATGGTGCCTATTCCTGTCCAGTCCCTGTGTAGGACTGCGACCTAGACTGCTGCTTTGCTTGACTGTTAATGGGGGTGAGAGCAGGGTTCCTCACACACCTTCTTCACCACTATTTCTACATAGAATCTGGCCCTATCTGACATCCAAATGTTCTGCAAGTGCATAAGGAGGAGCAGTTGAGTGAATTGGAAACTGGATGCCAACTCTATATGACACATGACCCAACCACAAAGAATAACTGGCATCCTAAATCAATGTTACCCCTTTAATAACCAATTTCCTGCATAGAATCATGTCTTTAGAGATATAAATGGCCAAATTCTGTTTCTGATTTAAAGGAACAAGAGCATGTCTGTTTTCACTGTAACAAACCAAGTTTATAGCATAAGTTGATAATATTTAAACCATTCCTAACAAAAACAGTAGAGCTATAAACCAGATTTCAAGGTATTAAAATACTGGTTTTGAGGAACCTGCTTTTTATTCCAAATATGTTAGAAGTACGGATTCTGAATTACTGGGTTGTCCTATCATACATATGCTCCTGGTATTCAGGTCCTGTGTTTCAGGATCTAGACACAAGACTTTTCAGAGTTTTTTATTTACTTGATTTTTTTTTAACTGATTTTCACTTAAGCAGTGGCTGAAAAGGCTATGTCTTGTGTCAGAGCACTCAGTGAGGCACCTCTCCTGGGGATATTTTTGAAGCCCTGTAGGAAGTACTGCCCTCAGGAAAAGTTGCCTCCCCTAAAGTCAAGATGCCAGAGCAGACAATGTGCATGCCTATTTCAGCAGAAAGTCATCCGGGTCAGCTGAAATCACCAAGGTAGGTTATTCTTAAACTGTTTCTGTAGGAGGACACCTGCTCAGGTCCCAAGGGTACATGTTTAGGTTCACTTTTAATTTAAATTATTTTGAAGGAGAGCTAATCAAAATATGAAAATATTTGATGGTGATTAAATTTAGAATTCATGGATAATTAGCTGGAGGAGATAAAAAAAGCTATCTGCAGATGCTGAATTCAGCATGTGTCAGTAGAGCTCCAAAAGCACATCCTTCCTATAGTCTTCAGAGCTGCTTTTCTGGGGTTGTCATGCAGTGTTTTGGGAAGACACTGCCTGAGCACAAAGTACAGTAAGTAAAGATAAGACAGAACATCAGGGCCCTCCTTAGAGATATTTCTTATTCCTCTGACCTTGTGCAGCCAGCTTTACAGAGCTATTCAACTTTTCAGAAATCCATTCCCAGCTAGAAAAGAGCAGTTCCTACTGGGAGTTTTGCTGTGCTCCAAGAAACTTTCGTCAAGTTCCTGAATAGTGGGGAAGTTCCTAATTGCTTTTAACCATCTCTGCCCTCCCCTCTGCTTTGTTACCTTTTCTCTGCTTTTGACTCCTGAGATATTCTGGAGAGGCTCCCAGCCTCAGGAAGCATTGAAGCTGATACAAAGATCTCCACAGACAGCACTATTTGCCATGTACATGCTTTATTGATCTTAACCCTAAGAACCATATTCTCAAGCTCTGCCTCCTGGTATGCTATGTCTTAGCTATTGATATAACTACAAATAAAGAGGATTCTTGACATATTGTATATTCTTTCCCCCACTATAAATGGTTGCATTTATATTTAGATAGGATGCAGTTTTGGGCTACACTGTAGTTAACAAGAAGTGCTGCAGTGGCTGAGCTGTTATTCTCCTGGACTCTGCAACAATCTCTGTGACAGGTATATATGTTCTGGAGCCAGCCAGCCCCACTTTGAAGCTGCTGAGCCTTTGCACTGCTTTGGTCTTCCCTCTGCAAGCTGCTTCTCTGCCTCTCTGGTAGAAGGGATTAGCAGCACTAGCCCCACCAGAACAAAACAAATACAAAAGACTTTTTAATAGGAGACACCCACACACAGACCAAGGTGTCACTTAAGAAAGTGATATATCAATAAATTATCAAACTAAGCATGATTGCCCTGCCTGAATCCAAACCAAAAGGGGTTAATACTCTTTTGAGATGAAGGCAAAGTCTCCTTGGTTATATAGGGGAGGGACAAAGGGGCAGTAAGGACCCTGTCTGCAGAATTAGCAATGCTGCTACTGGAAGACTGGCTGCAGTTCGAAAGCACGATGCAGAACAGAAGGAAATTCAGACAAGAGCTGCATAAAGGGTTTAATATCTGCAAAAGCAGCCTTTTTAATGAGAAACTAGGGATGCCAATACATTTTCAATCACCATCTCAAGGCTCATTAGTGGAGTAGGCAGATGTTAATTTTGACATCCTAAGGCTGAGTGAGTGGAGCCTGGTTTCTTCTACTGTGGAAGTCAGATAGAGCCTGAGCAGTGGTAGCAAGACAGCTCTGGGGTTTGGGCATGCTGCTGCTCCTGCAAGATAGGAGGAATGGGGCTGGTGATGTTGCTCAGGAAGTAGGCTTTTTCTCACACCAACAGTGTTTTCTATGCCACAAACTATCTTTTCTCAGGAGAAGCATAGATCTGGTGGTTTTGCATGGTCCTAGACATGCAAATGCTAATGCCTGTGATGCTATTGTCTTTTTAGTGACCTTTTCTGTACTGCCCTCAGAAACAATGTCCCTAAGGGGACATCCCCACAACTTCCAAGGGGCCCAGAGTGGTGCTTAGGTCTCCCAAAACAGAGCTGGAACATGGTCAGGGCATATCCAGCGGAGCAGGCCTTCAGCACACCCTCAGGTATGACTAGCTCACTAGTCACTTTTGTATACTTATATTTTCACTCCCTTTGGACCAAGTTTTGTCTCTTATAAGAAATTTCTCCTTTGAAACATTCTAGGGAGCCCGGATAAATCTAATCTTCCTGAACTTATTCTTTTGCTTCATTATCTAAGAAAACATCTGATCATTCCTCTCAATTAAAACAAGTATTTTTACTTCAGCTCCTTGGAGATGCAAATGTCTCTTGCTAGAACAAAGTCCTTGACTAGCTAATTAATAACTTCTATAAGCTAAGCAAGTTCTCTTTATTCCTTCTCCCTTTTTGACTCTGACATGGCAAAATTATTGTAAACTTACTTTATATTCTCTAACATTAGGTATAAGTCAAAAATGTCCAATGCAAATATCTAACCATGATAAATGGGTCTTGACTAAAAGCAGGAACAATGGTGATTAATCACTTTGGGGTGATGTGATCCCAATAAGCTTCTTACTAAGCATGTGTGGCAGTCTCCCATTGCAGTTATTTCCAAGAAGGACAGAGAGTGGTGATGGGCTTCAGAGGTTTTGATATTCCAGTGACTCTGTGAAGGCAGGCAAACTAGCTATTGCGACACCATAAAGAGAGTGGGAAATTCAGAATTAAGTTTTTATCATTACATAAGCCATAACCAGTCTCAGCAACCTACATTACAGCATCTTGCTGGGCTTTGTTAGCTGAGACAGTTTCAGGCAAGCATAAGAAGCAGCTAGTCCTCTCTTGTTGGTATAAAGTGTGTACTTTATGTCATGTCTTATTCTCGTCTCACATGGAGATGTTTTTCAAAATTAGCAGGCATGCAATTCAGGAAATGTGTTACTGGAACTATTGCATTGAGTAGTGCTTATTGTTAATAGAGTTGCTCGGGGTTCTTTGTGCTGGTAGTTTTGTGAAATTGTTAAGAGCTTTGTACCATCATCTCTGTGCTGTTCTATTGTCATACCAAAGTTCAGATTATTAAAGGAGTATTAAGATTCTGGGTTCTTTCCTCCAGATATTTTTTTTCTAGTGTCAATGGAAAAAATTAGATCTTTTCTGAACAAACCACACCCTAGCACATCGCTCTTCACACATGCTGTTTTTTGGATAAAAACCTACCATCACCTCAGTTTTCTCTGAATCTTTCCTGAGCTGAAGCAGAGATTATTTCTTTCTAGTCTTCCCAACTACTGTAATGTAAGTGGTACAACAATAGATTATCTTTGTTTTTCATGAAGTACTGAGGTAATTTCTGCAAGAACTAGCAGAACTGTGTAGCAAGGCACCTGGAGTCCCCATTTGTTAGCAGGGACCACTCCAACTATGGGCAAAGCAGGCAGTGCCAGATTCGTTAAATAGCCACATCCCATCTGCCCCTTTCATCTGTCCTGAAGCTTTGCAAATCCAGCTGGTTGCTGGACCAGGGAAAGGCTGGTGGGAGTTTCATGGGACCTCCTTCCTGCAGCAGTGGGAAATCTGGCTCTTCTCTCTCTGCTTCTTGCAGCAAGGGTAGATCTGTGTCCCACCTTCATAGGGACCCAGTTCTGCATGCTGAAAAAGTAGAGAAGACACACAGAAAAATCATGCACAAACACAGATTAACTTTAAACCAAATTGTGCCCGTCAGCATACAAACAACATATAAACATAGGACATAGCTGTCTAATTATTAAACAAGGTGCATATTTTTAAGGGCTGAATCTTGGTGAGATATAAAAGACCCATTGACATTTCTTTGTCCTTTTTTCTAAAAGAGCAGCTAAATTCTGTTGACCTTTTTATGTGATTGAATTAAAAAAGTTTTTAAGCCCCAGAATAAGTTTTTTAAAGTCAATCAAAATTTTGGCATTTTAGTATATCTGGCATTTCGGTATCCTAATTTTCATCACCATAAGGATCAATACTGCCATCCTTCTCTGTTTATGGCATTTTATTTCCTTCAGAAGTTGACTTGAGTGTCAAAGAGGATCTCTAAATCTCTGCCAAGCAAGATTTCAATAAGAAATGGTAAGAAATATTTGTTGTGGCAGATTATTAAATATCTCCCATTTTTGTGTGACATCCTGACTTCATTTCCCTCAAACCTTTCACAGCAATAGGTACAGGATCTCATGGGCCTAATAGCAAACATAAATTCTGTAGCAGACACGTAACTGAGTTATTGAGTTTTTAGATGACATGATTCTCTGAGATGGTTTTCTGACATAAAATACCATCTTCTTTTACTTAATTTTCCTTGTTTCCTTCTCTAAGTAAACAACGAAAGAACATATTTGTTCGGAAAGGTAGTTCCTTTGAGGCCCGTTATTTTCCTGCATCTCTCTAAAAAGACAAGATATGAATTTGTTAGTGAGTTACCAGACATTTCAATATACACCACATCCAAGGAGCCAAATAAATGCACTTCATTTGATACATCCTGACATAGCTGAAAGTTTGAATTTTAAAGTCAGATTTACCAGAAGGCTTCTGGGGCCACAGTCAGGAGCAGCAAACAGCTTTATTCTCAAATTATCTTCTCTGTTTTCTCTGAGGAAGCTGTATTCACATTTTGCAACACTACTGTTTGTATTGCAGCCCCTTATTAATGTTATAGGGGGTATGACACATAAAAAAAATGAGAATAAAATAAAGCTTTCAAACTTTTCCATCTTCCCACCAGAACAGGATAATTAAGCTTTTCAACAATACTGGCTGGCAGCCAAAAGATACTTATACCAAATCAGTGTCAGAGCTTTAATAGGTCATAACATTTTAATGTTTTTTTAATATATTAGATTATTATAAGGGTATTATAATATACCAACATTGTTCTCAATTAACACTTAAGAAATATATTCCTTGCAATACTCCTTCCTTGCATTTACTCTTTCTGTACTTAGTGGTATTTTCCAGACTCTCCCTTTCACTGAGGAGAGACTTGATTTTCAAATGGCCTTCACAATGTTTGCTTTTGGTTGAAAGAGAGCTGTAGTGTCTGCTGAGACATCATTAGCTGTGGGGCAATATTACCACACAAATAGAAAAGGACCTGATTAGACAAGAGTTGCCTGATCTATAGTGTAGTTCAAACTGCAAGTAATCCTATGGGTAGTTGCAATTAAAAAAACCTTGGTTCTGAGTTAGGTTTGGAAAGTTAGTAAATTGAGACTGGTTATTCATCTCAACTTACCTCTTGATTTCTGAAGTCTATTTAATCTAGTAGTAGTAGTAATAGTAATAATAGTATAGTAATTTAAATTTCAAGTTATTCCCATGGACTGCAGGGTTTGCCTTTTAACAAGCTGAAATGAGGTCCATTTTTTTCAGAATTCAGAGCACAATGACAGAAAATTTCTATATTCCATAAAGCTGTTAAGGTCCTTTGACAACAATCTTACAACCAATATGCATGAGATACAGGCTTCAAATTATAGAAGAAAGTGCCTGGGGAAAAGGGTAGATTAAAATATTCTGCACTTACTTCAATACACCTATTTTAGAGAAGGACTATAGTCAGTGGGACATTATGGGGCACCCTGTGAGACAGCAGACTTCTTAAGTCCTTAGCTCCAATGAGTTTGCCTCCTGCTGTGTCCCTTTGGCTTGCAGCCCTCTCACAGTGATAGGGACTTGAAACCAGAGACTGCTTTGGGCATGCTGGGTGAGAAACCATTTCAAGGAACCCCATGGCTGCAGAAATTATCTGGGGTTTAGGAAGATGAGGCTCAGGCCTGTTTCAGAGTCGTGAGCACATGCCCCCTGCCAAATACAGGCCCAGGGTTGGTGGTGGCTGGGCCATGGGAGTCTCCAGAGCTTTGCTGGAGTTACTCCTTTACTTATGAATACCAGCACCTATCTGTTGGGTCAATGGGAGGGAGTCTACGGACTCGGGTGGCATGTGGGAACTCAACATCCAAGCCCACAATGCTAAATGTTTAATACTCACTGTCATATTTTGACACTAATTCAAGCCCTTGTTGCCGGGCTCAGCAGAATGGACAGAGAAAAGGCAGTGTCCTCTCACATCTACAGATGGTCTGATCAGTTCAAGGGCAAACAACTTTGATGGGCTTGGAAAGGTTATGCCTATGTCTTTGTGTGTATTCTGGATGTTCTGCAGTTAAAAAGTTCAGAATTCAGCATCTGTAAACAGATTTTTTCTCAATACTAAATCTATGGTGCTATACCTGAAAAAGTGCATTTATCATAGACAAAACTGAGTTTTTGAGAAACATTTATTAAAAAAGACTAACTACAGCTTTCGGTAAGCTTGACGAGATTTTGTATTTCACTTTTCATCTTTACCAAGTGCATTAATAGCTTTTAAGGCTAAATGACATGAGTGCTAGATATTTCAGCAGCGCATTAGAGATGGAGAAAACAGAATTTTGTGGCTTTGTGTACATGCCTAGTGATCAAGAGAAAAAGCAGAGTGACTAGGACTGTTTGAAAAAATGGGGGTTTCTCCCCCAGTGCAAACAAATTCATAAAGAAAATTTTGATTAAAGAGCTGAAATTAAATTAAATTTCCACTGCTCAACAAATATTCCTCATAATATCCTGAATATTTGAATGACTCAGTATTCCTGAATATTCCTTTAAAGCCTCTGAAAACTGAGAAGTCAATTCAGAGGTTGTTTGAGTTGCATTTCTTACTACCACTTTCACCACTTCACCATTTTTGCTTGCCCGATGAGACACCAGAAGCCTACCGTGTGGTCAAATGTTCAGTAGTGAACCACAAAAGTGAACCATTTAATAACTCAAGTCCTGAAATATCACTTATTCTCTCCATCTTATGCACATTTTCAAGCAGAGCAAGTGACCTTGAATAAATAGATCCAAACTCCTGAAAAAGCCCAAGACACTTACAACACATAAAAATAGTAAAGCAAGTGACAAAAATTATAGCATTTCCTAAAATCTTTTCCAAATGCAATCACTGTTCAAAATGGGTTAATGTCTTTTTTTGGGTGAATTATATAGTTCTAAGCAGCCACTCATGTCTTTTTGTTATAACTGTACAGTACAATTCAACTCATTGTCTAACACAACTAAAAGAAATAAAAATAGCTTCAAGTAAAATAATTTTTCTCAGCTTAGTCCCACATGAGCTCTGGCTGATCTTTCTTTCACTCAAGTTAGCACAGTAATTTTCATGCACGTTACATTTTTCATTCAGACACAAGAGACTTGTTTAATGAGTTGCCTGAGGTGCAGCATCTTTACTTTGAAGCAAATTAAGCCACTTTCTACAACAAGATGTAGGGTTGGTTTTGTGTGTGTGTGTGTGTGTATTTACATTATTGCCATCACCACACTGCTGTGTGTGCTTATCCTACTACAGGCTACTATTCCAGGCTCTGCACCAACGTAAGGATTGGTGCAGGCCAGCACGAGTGACTCACTCGCTGTGGAGGCTGAGAACATGGGAATGTGCCTGTCTTTCCGTACCATCCAGTTTAGGGAATTAGCAGAAATTCCAAGATGAACATTGAGTCTCTATACAGAACATGACTGGCAGCTGGGAGTAGGGCAGCAGAACTGATCTTCCAAGCTGAGTACTAGCAGGTTGTTTCTGGGAGGGTGAGCAAGGTCTGTGGGCTTCCAGGGAAGGGAGAAGATGCTTTCTGGTGCGGTTTGCACCAGGGGTGAATTATAGTAAATTATTTTATCGGTTTGGCTCAACCAGAACAGAATGCCCTGCATATTCTTTAAAGGCTAACTAATTCAATTTCATGTTCTGCTTTTGTGCACTGTCTATAGGAAGAAGGGAAATAGCATGTGATTATGACATTGAGCTCTGCCTAAAGGATGTGCATAAAGATTACTGTGTTTTCATGAAGGTGCTCAAAGCAGATAAATGAGTGTGTTCTCCACTGTGACAGATCTGGTCTCAAACAAGGATAAAAGGAATTTGGTGGACATTCCCCTCAGGGAAGAGATTCAGCTTTACAGTGACATAATCATCAATCTCAGCCCACTAGTCACACCTGGTGAGTTGTTCAGAGAGACAACACAAAGGCATTTGCTGAACAGGACTAAAAGTTGTTTACACTGTGAGAGTCTGAAGTGCCCAGTAATGCTGTATCTGCATATTCCAAACACCACCTCCCCAGCAGCCAGGTACAGTGTATTGTGTCCTTCCTTTGTTCAGTGCAACATTCGGAACCATAACTTTGGAGATCACTTTAGGAAAGCTTTGCAGGTGTTTTTCCTTCCTTAATCTTGCTGAGATAGGTTAGGAATATTTTCATATATGAGCAACTCCATAATACACAGGCAGAGCCATCAGAAAACATTATTAAATTAACCTCATTCTTCTCTGTGGAGCGCCTCACTCCAACCAGTTGAGTGCATTTTATTTCTATTATATTAGTATCTGCTGTAAAGAGTTATGTTAGAGTGATTTCATTTTTTCAACAAACCTACTCACCATCTGCATTTGGCAAAACTCGTTGACATCAGTCTTTGTTGCTTAGCAATAAACACTTGTGCTGACTCCAGTCACAAAGAGTGTTCATTACTTTGTCATTCAGACATTTTACACAGCTTCCATGCCCTCAGAAATCATATGTTTACACTGGCCTTGGGAGAGAGGTGGAAGAGCTGAAAACCAAATGTGTAGAATGAGAGGAAAGGCACACAGATCTTGAAAGGTGTTGGGCACAAGTAGTAAAGAAGCTGCAGTAGATCCACAAGTTGGATAATGAAGAGGAAAATACCAAAAAGAAATCAATGCAATACTGTTATTATAAAACATTAAAGCAATTATAGAGCTTGCCAAACATCAACAGTCTTGAACACTATAAAGTGTTTTGTAATAGTATCAGTGATCACATTCCATCAATATGTGTTATTCAAGATGTACTAATCAGTAAGAATATATGATATAAAATGTTCTTTGTGCTTATATTCTGTGTCTGTATTCGTAGAATACCTGGGTCAGGTATTCTAACTTGAACAAAATATCTAAAAAATTTGCATTTCTATAGAATTCCATGGTAATTGTCTTGTTACTCATAACTCCAGAATTAGTTGAATTTGACAATAACTTTTATAGTTAGTATTAGCTCAGAATTGATCTGTGCTGAAACCTTTGAGGAAAGTTTTATTTATAGAAAGTTAGTAGAAGAAATGCTTAAAGCTGCACAATTATAATTGCTTTACTCATTTAGCAGTGCCTATGTCCCACTTCTGTTTAGATACCTAATTTTAAGACATTAACCTTTGGCACTAAGACTAGGAAAAGTGAACTAGGAGGGTCCAAAAAGGTATAATTAGAATTGAGAATTAAATGGGTCACTTGTCATGGAGCATGTTACATTTAATAGATGAACAAGCTAACCAATGAATATGACAATGAGTCATTCAAAGTCAGAAAACAGCACACTGTTGGAATGTCAGATGATTTATAAAATGCATAGGTTTTGCTTTTATTTGTGGATGCATTGTGCAAAATAAGTTGATCGTTTTACATGGTTAGCAGCAAAAATGCAGAAAAATTCAGAACATGTGATAACAAATCCGTCATGGACAGGGCACCCACTGCAAGATACTTGGCATATTTTTCAGGAAATGGCAAGGAAAACTTCCCAGAGGAGAACTATATCCAATGATTTGGGACTCAAAATATCTGTTTACAAGTGATGAGTTTGATTCTAGTATGCCAGTAGAAATCAAAACAATAATAAAGGTATCCAACAACTATGAACTGGGAATTTCGAGTTGGGCTGCTGGTGAAGCACATTGACCTGAACAGATGCTCCAGTCGTATCTAAGACAGATTGTGCCTAAAATACTGATCAGGCATGTTTGACGACCACAGCTGCCATGCAACCTTCAAGACCAGAATGAGAGGCTGGAATGTGAGCTTTGTTACAAAAGTCACACTCTTTTAAAATGTGCAGGAAACTCAAAGGTAAAGTGCCCCTTCCATCCCAGCCATAAGTCAGGACATAAGCTCCCCACCTGCAAGGGACAATGCCATGGTGTCAGTGCAATGCTGACCTGAATTCCTGTGGCAGGGGCATGATCATATTGTCCAGACACTGGCACAGAAACCCTGGATCTGAGTCTCAAATGGCTGCTCCGCTCACTAGGATTTTCTTTGGGAATTTGCAAGGCAGCATTGTGCTGCGTGGCCATGCTCAGCCTGCTGAAGGGGACCTTTATGGCTGTCTGGGTGGATGTTCAGTTCAGACACATGCAGCTGTTAAGTGCAAACTTGAAAGTCTGACCCTCAGCCTTTTTGGAAATGTCTCCTATTAAATACAACATGCTGCTGAAATAGAAAGCAAAACATAAAGGGACCTGTGCTGATCCAAGTGAAAACTTTTTCCTTCAATATGAAGGATAAAAATGTAAAAGCAACTGGACAGAAGGGGAAAAAACCCTACTCAAAAAGTCACATTCTGACAGGAGAATTATTTGAAAGATGAAAAATGGTACTCTGAGGAGTCAGAGCCTGGGAATAACAAGAAACCTAAGGCTTTTCTTTTGGCAAGGCTGGTATTCTCCAATACCCTAGAGCATCTGTAAAAGTTTTCTTATGAAAAATGCTGACTTTTCTAAAAATGCAGTCAATGGAGGAGGAACAGTGTATTCTTAGTGAATGATGGGTAGGCTCTGCGCTCCTGACAAATCCAAATTCAAGCTGAATGACCAATTGCCCTGACACAGGCTTGGAACAGCTTCATCTCTGCAGCACTGATTATATTGGTAATTCCCTTCTCTGCTCTTTCTCTCTCCCTCTGTGTCTCTGGGATGTGTTTTTCTCTTTATTTCTAGCCACTTTTTCACTATTGTTATATGGTTAAAGAAAGGCTTCAGCGTCAATAGTAAACATTTTTTGAGGAAGAAATAACCCCTGTGTCAAATTCTGAGTTCTGAATTGCTTAGACAGCTCTGAAATGATGTAGAAAAATACCACCCAACTAAGCCTGAGGTGGGGCAGAAGCCTTTTTTTTTTTTCTTTCTTGGTTCAAACCCCTGAAAAGGTTCAAAGTGGATAATCCAGTGGCGTGTTCTGGATTTCAGGGCTGCAAATAAGGTTGTTGAAAGGCTAGTGGGACCCCAGGCTGTGGTGACAGAGTTAGCACAGCCACACTTCAGCCACACAGGAGAAAGGATAGACACAGGTTCCAACAGGAGGGTGGTCATCGGTGCAATTTGATACTCATTCCCTGGTCCTCTGGCCAACACCAGCTGCAGCAGCGCCTCTTCCCCACCAGGGCTCCTTGGTGCAAACTTATGGCAGATTACAGGGAGAAAATTGCATCCTGATGTTTCTTGGTTTGCCCCAAAAATTATTCATCAGCAGGTCTGAAGCTCAGCTTCTTGGGTAGGAAGCACTACATTACAGTTGTAAGGAGCTGGAGGAGATTCAAGTAATGGCAATAAAATACAAATGAGAGGCATCTTTACATGCAAGTTATGCCATTGGGGGACTGTGCCTATAACTTTTATGTATTTTTTTAAAAGATAACATATTCAGCAAATATTTTCAGCACTCAGTAGAATGACTTCATGAAACTGGGATATTGTGTACTGCCATTAGTAAAGACAGTAAATCAGGCATCACAAAGATAAAATTAAAAAGGCTGTAGGGGAAATAGAGCTGATTAGGTGTCATTCCCTGATTATATCTTTTCCATTATGTATTTAAGTTAATAATTTTTACAGTGTTTCACATGCACATGTGCAACAATAGAGCTACAAAAAAGGAATTTTGTCCCTGCTGTCAGTGAAGCTCCAAATGCAACAGTTTATTTCCTTCTTGAGGGATACTTTTTCCATACTTTTATCAACAAAGTGAATCAATGACTCACTGCTTGCCAATACAACTCACACTGCGTTTTCTCATTTCCCTAGAACCGAGACAGTCAGTATAAAAATAAATGTCTGTTCTCACCACTTCCTGTCCTGCTCTCCAAAAGAAGAGTTTCAGGGATTTAATTTCTCATCTTTGGTTTTCCCAATCTCTCATTATTGATGGGAGTGTCCTGCAACAGGAAATGGCCCTGTCATGTAAACTTCAATGTGTTAAGGACTTCTTCCAGCTAAAAATAAGTACCAGAACTATCTTCTAGTTTGTTCCTCTTCTTTTGTGTTGAATTCCAAATGTCATACATAGTATAGAGCTTAGAATAAACTCAACCTTTTATGCCATTTAAATGCAACAAACTGCTTTTAACAGCCTGCTTTGCAAATGTACTTGAAATCCTATCAAGTATTTGCCATGTGGCTCATGATGTGTCCATGCTTCAGGAAGAATTGGTACATGGTACATCTGCTGACTTCTTTCAGAGATTAGTATCTGCATTAGAAAAGCACTGGGTGCCAATCAAGAGTGAGGCCACACTAAGATCTGTGCATGGTCTTAGGTCCTCAGAAGGGAAATACCTTTGAGTTAATGGTTCACTCCCCCCAAATCTCAGTGGGTTAATAGAAAACCTTATATACTATTAATGTTGTTGCCAATGACATTCAAATCCAGAATGTCTAATTGTACATTGAACCACTGTTAATCACCCTAACATTCAACACCATGTTATCTGGGTACATATAGTGCATATTCATCCTGCACGTGAAAAATATGGTCTAATTAGCTTTTTCTAATAGAGACATAAAAGATGCCAAAAAAGCACAATGCTTGCATTTATTGTGTAAAATACTATATAATTAGATAATCTCTGATAGTGAATGGCTTGGGGAAAAACACTCAGGGCTAAGGAAGTCATAGATTCCGATTTCAGCAGAATCTAATTTTATTTGGAAATAGTTGTAACTTGACCTCTTTCCTCTGTACATTAGTCAATATAACCGGAAAACCCATTAAAAACAAGACTCTCTGGAACTGTTTGTTCAACTTGAAGATAAAAAAATTCTGCTTAAATACATCCAAATGCTTTCCACTGTGAAAAGAGTCTCTCTTCTTTCTGGCAATTCCTTAGTCATGAGATTAAAGCTGTGAAAAAAAAAAGAAAAGTGTGACACCAATGCCTTTAAAAAAAATACCTATTAATAATTACAGTTCTAATGAATGGCATGCTGAAGATTTAAAATCCAAATTCAGTGGAGCAGCACTAACAGTTTATTCCTCCCACCAGCACAATTATCAGGTCAAGGCTGCAGAGAGGGAGAAAGGTTTAATTTTTGGAAGTGAGTGGGAGCGAAGGTTCCGACTGTGTGGTCCTGCAATGTGTGACACTTGAGTTTTCCCTGAGAGTGCAACTGAGGAAGAGGACCTGTTTTGGAGCATGGCTGTGACAGTGATGAAAAGCAAAAGGAACCCTTAAGGGAGAAGGGAAGGTGAATTTGACAGACACAGTGGGACACCTTTGCCAGTTTCCACACTGCCTGACACAGCCGATGAGCATCATTTGGCCAACATGACAGAAACTTCCTCGGCAGCGTCTCTCTTCAAGACATTCATTACCAGTGCAGCTGCTGGGCTTGGCTTTGTAAGGAGTAGAATGTTGAGCATGTCAGTTTTGACAGGATTTCACTGGAAGGTTTCCTTTTAACTTTGGATTGACTATGGTTGAGCTCCGTGAATTTTTTATGACAGTGTGTGTAAATCCACCTCTCCCCATGCTGGCAGGATTGCCAGTGCTGCCTGCAAACACTTTCTTCATGTCCTGCCTTCATTCTTGTCCTTCTTTCATCTGCCCAGCCCTTTTTTTTTCAGAACTGCTTATTCACTTTTGTGTGTCAAATGTCCACATCTTTCATTCAACATTTTCTTACAATTCACTTCTGTCAGAAGCCTCTATCTAGAAAACAAGAGACTATTATCCCTTTTTTACTTCTTTTTGCTTCCAGATTATGCTTTGGTGTGATTTTACTAATCCTACATGTAACTATAAAAATCAAAATGGAAATAAGGAAAAAAATAGCATTTGTTAAATCACAAGTGCATTTTGATTTTCAGGGTCAGGAAGTGATCTGAAGATATATTATACTTTCCAGCCAATGTCAGACAAATTGCTTAATTACTTGCTTCTAGGAATATACAATTTTTATTGCATTAATGGAGGATTTTCACCTTCTTGACTTCACAAATAAGCAGATATAGACACAAGTACATCTCAGTCTGAAGATAATCAAGTGTGTGGTGGGGTGAAATTGCTTCCCTCCTGCTATGCTATACCTAGTGATGTTAAATCCTGAATTAAGATGCATGACTGCACAGTTCCTTTGCAGATAAGAATGGTTTCTTTCCTTGAATGCTAAAATGGTTCCATGGCATCAGGTAGAAAATTTGTGATACAAAATATTTCGAGAAAATAATTGACTCAGTGAATAATTTATTGAATTTACTGAAAATATTGACCTAGATTTAATGTTTCCACATTCAGAACATGGAAAATGAGTTAAATTGGTGTGTGGAGTTAGCCTAGAGTGAGACTGTTGCAGCATGATTAATTTACAAGTGTGAGTTGTTACTCAAGAAAAGCCACTTAGCTATTAAACACTCTGCTCGGGTTAAGCTGACATTTTCTTCAAACTAAGACCGGTGGTCTGATATTGCCAACCATTAGTGAAGACAAGCTGTGAAAAAAGAAATTGGGAGCAATTAGCAGGCCTGGGGATAGGTAAGGACTGCAATTCTGGGCCTTCTTGGTCTTCACTTTCATTTTTTTAATCACCTTTGAACCTGATTTGATACCGGGTCTCCGTCAGCCTGGTGGCTTAGCCACATCTCATCCATTTCTGTATTTAAAGTGCAGAGGCTATTAGAAAGTCTGGTGCACTAAAGTTTAAAGTACCTTAAGTATGTACTAGTCTACTTCTCAGAAAAGTGGCTGCTATACCTGCCTAGGCTTTTTGTCAAAAAAATCATCAAATAGCGCAGAAATTTCAGAATAGAAAATTTTATTTCATGTCCAGAAGAAAAGAAAAGGCTGGAGATAGACAGCAGCACAGTTAATACAAAAGGAAAATGAAATAAAACTGATAGATAAATGTAGTTTTCTGTTCATTGTGCAGACTGATGTAGTTTCTTTTGATAGACTCCTTGTTTTAGTGGACATCAGAGAGCCAAGCTCATATGATGTCAGGCCTTTCTAAGAAGCATAATGTAGACAACGCTTTTAGACTGGACATGTACTGCCCCTGCAGCCATCTGCTTGTGTAGACATACCCTTTCTCACCAGAAAGCATTTTGTCTTCCTGATTTACATGAATTGTGCAATTTTTGGTTATATACAGCAATCAATGGGCCAGCCTTGCCCAGCACCAGGCATGACTGTTGGCAGAAGTAGCCAAGAAAAAAGCTACTTGCTAAAATCTGAAGCTTTCAAAAAATCTTATTTTGCAGAAATGTTCTTTGCAGGAAGAAGTTCACAAAAGGGGTTGCATTATTTTTAAGAAAAAGAAAATTTGTGTCAGCAAATGCTGGCTACAGGAGAAGTGCTCTAAGGGGTGTTGGATTCAAAGTCTTGTGGCACTTATGAAAGAAATGGTGGAAGTATTTAAGCTGAAAGAGAAAGTTAAAGGGAGATAGCACAAAAGCTGTGGGGGAAGTTGTGGGGACCTCCAAGATTGTAGAGGGACAAGAAGCCAAGCTTGGCTGTTTCCCAAAAAGAGGTCTGGTTGGGGTTCAGGTTACCATGTCACTGTGTTTACACTCACCCTTTAAAGTGCTTTTGCAACACAGAAGTCATTAAGCAAACTAGGGAAAACAACTCCCTATATGCTAGCAGCTTCAAAATGATGGTGATTTAAGGGGAAAATGGCAGAAAGGGTTATGTTTTGTAAAAGGATCATGGGAAAGAGAAAGGAAAAGAGATTTTAATCTTTGCTTCGTAAGTAAGTGACCAGTAGTGGGAAGAAGGATTAAGAAATCCTAGTGTCCCCTACTTCTGACAAGTGTACCCCAAGTGCTCATGTGCAGCAGCATTAACTCCTAAAAAAGCATATCCCTTTCAGTGCAATGACAACAGGAATTTCAAGGAGTCCTTCAGTTTGTAAATGAAGACAACCCATGCCAGCCATCTACTTATGGGTGTTATGATTTCAGATACAGATGTCTGAGCTCTCTTCAGAGTCAACAGGGAGAGCCCAGGGCGTGAGACTCGACCTCAGGCTGGGCAGAGTCACTTACTAGACCAATTGGTTTTCTAGGACTGTTGGCAGACTTGGCTTTGTATGGGACACTGGACACCTAATTTGCTTGCAGACACAAATTAAGAATCTTAATGAGTCTCAATGTGAAAAATGCATTATCAAATTAGACTTAAGATACCTATTTCTTGGGGGATGTTGAAATCTGTTAGAATGTCTGTAATGTTTATTATATGCAGGAAAGCAAGACCTACACTAGTCTCCAAGTTCTTTTAACAGTGCTTTCTTTGCACAATGCTGTCCTGCACCAGCAACTCATATATTTTGTATCTGAACTTTTCTGAACAGGAACTACTGTGTATAGGCAAAAGAAGTCTCCTCCACAGAAAGAAATACCTCTGCTGAAGATTTGCAGACCCTCTTCCACTCCATCACTTTTACTAAACCTGTCACAAGCTGGACACACTCATTGAGACAGTCCCTGTAGTCGAGCCCTTGGCCCTTGTAACCAGCAAGAGGTGAATAAAGAAGTACCACAGATAAACCTGCTGGGTCCTTTCAATGTGTAAGAATCTCTTTTTCTTGGATTGTATGTCAGGAAGTCAGCCTGAGAGTATCCTCACAAACTCACTCTGATAGTTTCCAATACTCAGCATCTCCTGTACCACAGAACTGCTGATGGTGTATCAGCCAAGATGCAACAATTAAAAAATTTCAGGAATGGCCAAGGAACCAACAACAGAGCATCAGGCACTGAATATCCTTTGGAAAGCACATCCTTTTTAGTTCACAGGTGGTGTGAGGAGAAACAATTGACTTGAAAATTACAGCAGTTCTGCAATTTCTTCAAATTGACATAAACCAAGGAATAACTATTTAGAATAACCATCTCCTTACTCCATGACATGATCAGAACTAGAAAATTATATTGAAACTGGGAAGATGAAGAGATGTTTGGATGTGCTGAGATCACAGTTTTCAGCTGTAAGTACAGGAGTGCACATTTTAACAACGGAGCAGATGCTTCCAATTATCTGCAATAAGGAGAAGGGACACTTGAAAATCTAGCTGGTATTAGGTGGCTGTCAGAAGGCTCTTAGATAAGAAGAAAAGGATGCAAAGTGCAGCAAAATAATTTTACTTTCGTAACACATTAATTTTAAGACTGCTCTACAAGTTGAAAAACTCGTGTATTTTGATGACTGAAAGCAAAACAATAAAACTGGAAATTTTAATGTAGAGTGCTTTTACTATTTTAAACCATGACAAACTTTACTCATGAAATATTTCCTTTGATGTTCTACAATGTTATTCAAATTTAAATAGATTTACATGTTTAACTGTGCTTACTGCTTGCTCATATAGTGCTTATATCTGAACTGAAAATAAGATTCCCATAGAAAGGGACAGCTTTTAAAATACAGAACTGTACAACATAAAAGAGAAGAAACTGTACAACATAGGAGAAATATAAATGTAGCCTTTTTATTCACTCTTTTGCAATTACTGCATGCCACATCCTGGGGCATGTTTTTGATTTGCTATGTGTTTAGCAGGGTGATGTTCAGGAAGGCTGAATTGCCTGCCCAAACCATGCATGTGCTGACAGGCAAATTCATGTTTTGTCATTTGTTCCTCAGTCTGTACTAACTCAGGCTGCCTTCACTCTCTGCTGAAGGCATGCCTGCTTTTTCTCCTGTGCCTCATGAAGAAGACAAGAACCACAGACGATCCTTCTCTGCAGTGTGTCAAGCCTGTGTTCCAGACGCACCTTCACGCTTCCCCAGCACTCTGATAAGCTGGGCTATCACAATCTTGTCCATATGGCACACAGATGAGTGAGGTGCTAGAAGACACAAATAGTAATTGCAGATATGCAGGCTTTGGATAAGGGTGCTCTGAACAAGCCAGTACCAAGCTCAGGATCTCTCCACACTCACCTGTGCAGCCAAGCTCTTTGACCATATTGACAGCATGTGCCAAGTGATCCAACAACAAAACCAAAATGGTGAGTTTGTTCTCCTGGGCAATCCCAAATGTGATTTTGTTTGTGAGTTCCAGCACTCTTCTTTCTTCTTTGAGTATCTGGGGGTGTGGGGCAAAGTCAATGAAACGGAAACAAGCTTTGGTGAAAGATTTGTGCTTTTAGCTTGTTTCTTTTTAAAATGCATCCATCTTGGCTGTACAGAAAAAATGTTATTTCAGCTTGCCTCCACAAAAAGTATGAGAAAAATACATCACAGAAAATTTCTATCATAAAAATTTTGAACTTATTGACAATTGAGATATTTTGATGATAAGATAAATATACCTTTTTAAAAGGTCCTCTCACTCCACTGCTTTTAGATGTGATTGCTAATTTATATGCAGGACTTGCACACAGCAGAGCTTATCCACACTTCAGATGCACCTAAAAATCCTGCAGGAAAGTGCTCTTTTCTTGGCAGTTTGTGCAAAACCTCAAAACCAAATAACTGAAATTTATTTTAAAATCGTTATTTTGGGACTATATGCACTCATTACTATTAACTAAAATTGTGTCTACATAAAGGAGTGTTGAAATTGATTAAAGGTAACACATTCTTCATTCAGCAAACTTCTTAATGATTACTTTGGGTCAGATAATTGTTCTTACTCTTGGTGTTAAGTTCCCCAGATGATTTGACATTGGCCTTTCTTGAATAATTTGTGGTGCTCTGAAGAAAGAGTGGATAATGAATTGTACATTGCAATTAGATGCCTCATTTCATTCTTCCTCAAGAACCACAGGAAGCTGCTCAACACTGATAGCGAGTTAAAGAAATTCTGAACAGCTGGATACCACCTCTTCCTCCAAACACTGATCCACCCTGTGCAAGCCAAGGAAAGGTAATTGCTTGCATATTTGGACGTGTGGACAGAAGTCTTGGAGGTTATTATTGTGACTACACTGCTTGGTATCAATGTCATTTTGTAAAGAAAGTGAGTCCAAGTCAGTAGACTGGGTACACCATGAACAAGTAAGGTCTTATGCCCTCATTTACTTGCCTGGAGAAAAAGACAAGGAGTTCAAGGAAGGAAATCCAAAAGGGTATGATTAAAAATGTTTAAGGCTTCCTGAAAAACTTTGGAATAGGTTTTTCAAACATATGCTGGTGTTTGAAGTTTGTTGAACAAAACAAAGTTCAAGAATGACTACTGCAGAAGGCCAGACATGCATGGTCTGCTCAAAGTGCTGCTGCCAGTATTCTGCTCTGGCTTTGTGGGCTTTATACACCAGTCTCTTCTGCCTCAGCAGTGTACACATCAATTTTTCCCTACATATCATATCTCAAGAAGTTAAAAATAACAAAATACGTAAAAATGGAGACAAAAATGAAAATATAATCAATGATATTATTTTAACTTAATTTTCAATTAAAAATTAATTATGTTGTAATATAATACCAAGAGTACAAGGGGCACTTAGAGTTGAATTCATAGGCCTTTAATGGCCTTTTAAACATCCTGGAATATCAGAGACACCTGCACATAATTTGCCAGATAATATGGGACCTATGTGAGACTTCCATCTTTTTGGAACAAGGAAGTAGGAAGGATGTCTTGAAATGATGCTAAATATAATTTTGACTAGTAAATTTCTCCCCTTTTTTCTAGGATTACATTTGAAAGGCAGCTATAGATAAAGCCCTTCTGTGTATCTTTTCTTGTCTGATTTCCACCATACAAAGCTGCTAAGTAGCTTTACTGATATAGGTTAGTAAAACAGTTGAAACAGAAATATTGTATTTTTTTTTCATTTTCCTGGCTGGCAGGAGGTACATTATCTTCTGAAATTCTGTGTAGGTGTATTGTATAGTTAATAAACTTTAATGACAATTCTCCATATTAAATAGAGGTAGTGATTGGTTCACTATATAAGTAAAGGTAATTTTAATTAGCTGGATACCAACCACATCTACTGTCATGTGACAGAAAAAATTAAACGGCTAGGGTGGATCCAGCTGGGACTTCTCAACCAAAATGCCGGTTATGGGGAAACTGTAAACATCTTATTTTTCCAGGACAAGGCCAAAATAAATCAGGAGAAGAAAAAAGTAACATTAGTGATATGATATGTGAGTTTGTGAAGCACTCCATATTTTTTTAGCCTAAAGAGCAGAAGACTGAGAGGGGATCTTATCAATGTACTCAAGTATTTGAAGGGAGGGTGCCAAAGGGATGTAGCCAGGCTCTTCTCAGTGGTTTCAGCAATAAGAGTGAGAGACTATGGGCAGACAGAAGCTGGAACATGGGGACTTCCACCCAAACATGAGAAGAACTTAACTGTGTAGGTGACTGAGCACTGGAACAGGATGCTTGGAGAAGTTGTGGAATCTCCTTCTCTGGAGACATTCAAAAGCCATCTGGACACAGTTCTGAGTGTGGTGCTCTGCGAGCCCCTGCTTGAGCAGGGATGTTGGACCAGGTGACCTCTGATGGTGTTCCCTCTTCACCCATCCTGTGATTCAGTGTGATATACATTTGGCATTCAGATTACACAGTTAATTGTTAGTGTGCTTTCTTTGAAATGACATGCTGAGTATGTCCCAGGTAGAGGGATATGGGAAAGAGCACATAACAGTGCATTTGCATATTTTGATGAACTTCAGCATTTCAAAAGCCACTTCAATCTAATCCAGGTGTTTCACTGTGGATTGTCAAAATACTTGCATCAAACATGTACCAACCAAATTGGTAAGAGAAACATTATTCTCCTACAAATTTTGCCACAATAAAAACATCATAAATCCATATCAAAGCTAAGAAGTAGAGACCTGAATTTAAATAGATTTGAGAAGCCAGAAGTAACAGAAAATGAAAATTTAGCAATTGTCCAAATTCCTTCTTACTCAAGTGCAAGTGAAACAGCTCAAGTTTGGACAGGCAATCCAATTTTTGGATAGCAACAAAATAACCTTGTTGCTCCATTGAGTAACTCAAGGAAAGGAAGTGTTGAGATCCATTTGCCAACTTCTGGGTTTGACTTCTAAATACTACTAAAACTAAAATAATTTCTGAACCAAATGTTCATATTCAAGTGGATAGATCACTTCTATCACACAGGAGACAGGGTGAAGAACAGTAAATACTGGGCTTTATTGTCATAGATGGTTCATAGCACAGCTTCCTACATAAAATTGTCAAACTCAATAGAAATTAAAGACATATATGCAGTACTATACAAATGTAGAGTTTAAAACTTATTTTTAAGAATTTTTTTTCCCAAAGCCATATGAAAAACCCCTTGACTTCTGGCATTGCCTGTAGGACCAAGATATATTTTGGGTAAGATATGATGAAACTAACAGTAGCATGACAGCATCAAGAGACAAACTGAAAGCTAATTTCTGAGATGTAGCAGCCATTTGTATTAATAATTTTCTTAGTCTGCACACATCTTCAGGGTGCAGATTAATATCTTGTGTGAAGCATCTGGCCATCCCAAAGACTCCCTGGGTAGTTCTTGCTGCAGAATTGATCAAACTATATAATATAAGATACTTGAAAATAGTCAGTAGAAAGTGTTCCTTCAGCTGTTGAAATGGTTGTGTAGGGCAGTCTTATGCAGATAGAATATCTAGGACATGCTTCTTATTTAGTGTAAGGTACACAGTGATGGATCATGCCCATGCTGGAGCAGTCACTCAGGACCATGGTTCAACTGACTATAGCAACTGAACTTGGAACAGTACTTTGGGAGAGTGTCTCCTGACCCACTTGAAGGTGCTGCTGAAAGGACCCTTGCAACAGAGACTCTCATTATCACCCAGACTGCAACCAGCCTGCTTGTTTACGAAATCTGCTTTTCCCACCCTATGCCAAAATCCACCAGTGTCTGCGCATCTCTGCATTTGATGCCTTAAGTTTTAGCTTTCATGTTTTTCAGATTCTGTGCTGCCTAGGGATGTAGTTCTAGGCCTCATATTTAGTGTTAGAAAGCTCTCTTCACAGAGTAGGTAGACAAAACAAATCCTTTTCCTGCTGAAGACCAAGGACAACTTTCAGACCCAAATGCATAAACAACAGTGGACTGAAGAGAGAAAACAAGAAGGATGAGATCTCACAACCTGAGGCTGTAATTGGACAGTTAAACCCCAATATGCAAATGGACTAAAACTTATAAAATGCAAGACCTCATGACCAGTCAGCCATTTTATGACCATTGTCAGTCCTCCCTGGATGTAGCCCTGGTCAGACCCTGTACTGCCCAAGGTGTATCTCAGAAGCCTTTCAATAAATCCCTACTTTATTCTCTAGCTCTGTCCAGTCTCTGTTTCAGGTCAGCCTTCCTAAGGCATCAGTTTATGAAATCTGTTTTTCCCACCCTATGCCAAAGTCCATCAGTGTCTGTGCTCCTCTGCACATCTGCTGCTTCTCCAACTGCAAGTGAGTGTCAGTCTAAGCCTAGATTGTGTAAAATATCATCTAAATGTGAACAGGCTGGCTCAGCCTGAGAGAAGTGCAGTTGTGTTAATAAGGTGCTTTCCCTGGGCTTATGGTATTGCTCAGACAGGAGAACAGACCTGGGGGAGTACTATGCTAACACAATTAAAGCACTTCTAACATCTGTGCTGGCTGCTTAGAGGTAGCCTGAGAATTTTTTCAATACGGTTATTCCCTTTGAGATATTGCAAAATAGGGCTACATTTTCTTGCTTTGCAGGAATTTTTCCTGTCTTTTTGCACATAGGTTTTTACTGCTTTGGCTTCCAAGAAGCAGGACTACAATGGCAAAAGATGAGAGCAGATTTAGTCTACCTAAATTAACTTTCTTCCTTTTCTTCCCTAAAAAGGCAATTATTATCTTCCTAACACCATCCCCAAAAAATCAAATTATTTATCTTGATAAACCCCTCTTTACATAAAAGCCTAAAGATAGAAAGGTTTATCAGTTTTGGTGAAATTAAATTCCTATGTTTTAATTATTTTTATTGATGTATTTCTTCTAATTCTATATCTTTTACTCCATATTACTGGTGGCAGTATCTTGCCAAAGAAAGCAGGCCAAGACCTCTGTGTTTAAAGACAGGAATCTTGGTTAATTTAGTGCAGTGATAGACTTGGGTGAAGACAGTTTATTTTTTGGAGCCAATTTCTTCCACTAAATTTAGGACTGTAGAGTGCTATGATATGGATTGGTTATAAGGACCTCTGGGAATATATTTCTGTGATATTATCATCAATGTCAGTGCTGTGTTTAACTCCCATGTAAACTTGCAATGAGTGAGAAGGGACAACCTTATTTTACATGTTTCATATATAAAAAGTTTTGAAACCCTAACCTTGGTTGTAACCCCCAGATAAAATTGGAATAGCATAAAAAAGAGTAAGGATGATAAAAAATCCAACATTAATATTACAAAAATACATTAATACAACATTAAAAATACAAATTAGGGCAAATCACTGTGTCATACCTTAGATCTCCAAGACAGTGTTATATCCCTGCCTCTGTTACAGCATTGTTTTTCAGTTATTTTACCTACCTTACACTATTTATTGAATAATCTTCTTTAACGGGGGGAGAAAGGAGAAAAGTTCCACATGGTACGACTATATTCCAAGTGATCTTCAGTTCCACTACAGTGCTTTCTCATACAAGAAAGTAATTTCTGGTCTGGATTCCTAAAAGAAGAACAAAATAGTCTGCTTATTTTCTATCTTCAGCAGACTTTCCAAAAACAGCCTTGAGTTCCTCCGATCAGAGTCCCTAACCTGCCCTTTCTCACTAAATAAAGAGCATGAAACAACAGGGAATGGCAAGAGACTCTCACCTTATGGGGTAAAAGAGCAATTTTGCTGTCAGGCAGCAAGTTGCCCTATCCAACTGGAAAGATATGACTAAAATGGAAAATAGAAGTTGGGGTGAAAAGGAAAATAGAAATTGGGGTGAAAGATATTGAAAGGTGAGTCCTTAACCTTGAGGACCTGGTCTGTATGGAAAAGCCTGGCAGTGGGGGATCTTTTCTTTTAAAATTTAGGCTTATGAAACTGCTATGCAAAAGGTTTTCCAATAAAAACACAGCACAAACCAAAAGGAGCCAATGGGTTCATGAATCAGAAACTTTATGTCAAGTTTCACTCAGAGAAGGTGTGTGCTGAGGAGCTTCATTTATCCATGGCTCTGGGGAGCTTCCAGCTCCTTGTAAGACCAGGATGCATACAGAGAAGGAGAACAGGGTGGAGGTCCCTTTATCCAGGACTGTAAAATTTTTCCAGGTGTCTGTAGAACCCTGATAGTGTACAGACTGGGACTGTGTGTGTTTCCTCATCCTTAGGTCAATATCCTTTCAGAAACTTGCAACATTCTCCAGCAGAGTGTCAGAGGAGGTAGAGGGTAAGAGAGTGACATGGTCTGTTTTCACCCCTGTCCAGGCACCCAGATGTATCAGACAGGAGAAGCAATAAAGGAGAAGCAGCCACTCCCCACTGCCATGGGCATCAGTCCCTGCTAGCCCAGGCAGCCATCCTGGGCCTCCCATATCACCCATGCCTCCTGTGACACAGCCACCACCAGCATTCTACCTGCAGTGACTCAGCCGTGGCATCAAAGGAGTTGGTGTCTGGAGTTAGTGCTGCATCACTGTGACGTGGCTATTATTTTTCACTCTTCAAGAGAGAAAAAAAATTGATGAACAGACATCATGGTAAAATCTGGGCAACTAGTAATGCTAGGGATGAAAATTAAGTAGCTCTAGCAGAAAAGTAAAGGACAGCAGCTCAGCAGATGTAGAAAGAGAATTAAAAGAAGCTACTGCTCACTTTTGAAGATTTATGGGGCACTTGCTGCTGAGATTTCTAGGTTTGAAGACTAAATGTTGGAAGAATGATGCTTGTCAAATTGACTGAAGGTAATACTTTACAGTTTTCAAATTAAAGATGTCCAACACCAGACCTGCATCTATGAGAGGATGCTGAGGAGGTTTCATCATGCAATTTAATTTCTTTCCCAGAAATGCACCAATGATTTTGACAGAGACTCTCATCTTTAGGCATCACTACATACTTCATTTGGACACTATAGTGAAATACATGAATTAGCTTCCATCAACTTGATTCACTGCAGGACATTATATTATCTTTAACTGACAGGACAAGAGGCAATGGCTATAAACTGCAGTAGGAGGTTTCATCTAAAAATAAGGAAACTGTTTTGCACTGTGAGAGTGACTGATTACTGGCACAAGTTGCCCAGAGAGGTTTTAGAATCTCTATCCTTGAATATGTTCAAAAGCCATCTGGTCATGGTACTGGGCAATCTTCTCTAAGTGAACCTGCTTGAGAAAGGGGTCGGACCTGATGAACGCCACAGGTCCCTTCCAACCTCAACGGTTTAATAATTCTGTGGTCTTTGGTGCATGAAAACAATTTCTTTCCCCATACATAATTCCTCCTTAATTATTTTAGTTTGACAATTGTTTAAATAAAATTGGGAGCAAGGAAAACTGATTATGTACAGAAGTGAGATGACCTTTAAGTAATCAAGTTCGACCGCAAATTATAATAAACTTCCAGCGAAATATGACACATCCTTTAAATGCTTCAACCTCTGTGTTTGCCAACTATACCTACTATTGACATTCAGCAACAGGCAACCAGGGAAGTGGCTAGAAATTATAGGATCCTGTTGGTTAGAGATAGGGTAGAGGAATATTTAAAACATACTCCCAGACACCCTGAAGGACACAGCATCCAGCTCACTCAGCTGGTGTGTAGAATATTTCTAGTTGGTCTTTATGCCCTTCCCTGCTGTGTTTAACATTGACCTGAGAGCAGACACTGTTGGCAAGGTTATCCCAGCTTCTCCTTTCATTGTTGATTTGTATCCTTTGCTTCTAGGATGCCTTGTCTAACCATGCCCAAACAATTGCTAGGTTTCAAGATGCCTCAGGTATTTTGGCTGCTATTGACCGGACTGTACTTTGTACATTCTACACTAGACAAGGCCAAAAATGCATTAAGAAAATTACTTGTTGCTGTTGGCTACTATGTAATGGTTACACAGTAGATCCTGAGAGCTCATGAGGTCATTCACAGGAAAGCTTCGTGCTTCCAATGGCTGTGATGAATTCAAGGTAGTGTGATCACTACCTTGTCAGCCCATTGTCAGTGGCAACATAAAATAATCATGTGTTTTATCTCTCAGCAAGCATCACACACTTTCATTTTCTGTTTTAGTCAGGTTTTATTTGTTTCTTTTTGTCAGAATGGAGTAGGACAACTTAAAAAAAAAAAATCAAAAATAGAAATGAGAGGGCAGGCACCATTCAATGCTTTACTGCCATTCCTTAGTTGCTTCAGTTGTGTTACTTTATCTGTTGCTGGCATATGCAACAGTCCCTAGGAATGTGGTTGCTGCTCAGGAAGTAACAGTTTGGTAAAAAGTCACAGTAGTAATAAAATATGGTAGATGTCTTCAAAGGTGCAGAGAAATTTGTTTCTGCTATCCAGAGAAATTTATGATCCTATAAAGTCTGTTTCAGAGTTGTACTGATTTGAAAGAATTTTAAACCTTGCTTATCAGTGGACAAAAAAGGTAATAAAGTTACCAGAAGGGAGAGGGTGGGACAGGATATAAACGAAAACAAAACACAACAGAAACCACAGAAACCCACTGAACATAGTATCGGTCTGTTTATTATGGCTTTAATTGGATTTTCATTTTCCTTCCAATCTATGGATGATCTGGCTGCTGGGATAGTTTGAAAGGACTGGCATAGTTATATCACCAAAGGCTGTGAGCTACTTAAATCCTCCCTCCTTCTGCTCTTCAGAAACTGGTGCTCTTTCAAAAGCAAATGGAAGAGAAATGGGTCTGTCAAGATTTAATGATGCAGAAAACAATAAGAAAAACATGTTTTAATTTGATAGTCTTTGTATTTTACACGGGAAATATAAAAAGGCAAAGGGGATTTAAAAGATCACCTTTAAGGCATCCAGTTCTAAGGTTTCAATAAACACACTGAAAAACAAGCTCTTTGATTATTTTTCTACCTCCCAGAGAAGCAGCAGTAAAATCATGAGTACTGTTATAAGATGTGAGTAAGAAGCAGCACCCAAGGAAATGAAAAAAATATTAGAATTGTTATTATCTATGCTTACAATAGAAGTATTGCATAGTAGATAAGAACACTGGAAGGATGCTTTTTTTGTATCTTGCATTATATCTTTCTGAACAAAACCCCTCTGTAGACAACAGAAGCTTCTTCTAATAACAAAAATGTTGGCTGAAATGAAATTCTTGACATACCAATCATTCTCAGCAGCAAAGCCATTTTTCATATAAAACCTGCTTTGGAGTAGCCTTTAATGAAGGTCTCAACAAATGTAGCTTATTTTCTCAGGGATGGGAGTATTTAAACAAATTTAATAGAATATCTACCATAAAGACAACACAAATGCTTGCCAAATCAGATTATGTATTTTTAAAGGACAAAAGGGTTCACTCTTCCTTCAAACCTACTCAAACACACTTTTTCCTTAGCTAAAATGGATGATGGTTATGATTAAAATTAATTGCCCACTGTGAAAACTTCTCCCACTGCACCACAATCAAGGAGAAAATGTCCAAAATAAACAGGCTCTAGACAAAATGCTGTGAAAGGAGAAACTTTTTTCTGCTATAGCTACAGCTTCTTCTCACTCTAAAGGAATGCTTATAGGCTAACATAACACAGTTGAGTAACTCCTTATATAATCTGCTCTCTTGTTCTCTGAATTCATTTGCTATTATAACTTAATGGGAAATTTAAAGTGATAATTTAGGAGTAAATTTTCTAAGGTCTTCATTTTAGCAATGCTAAAAGTGAATTTGGTGCATATTCTTTGTAATGTCCTCAAGGAGCTGCTTTGCAAGAGTACAGTCTGCTTATCTGTGTTGCAGTTAAATCGTAATTTATAAACCAGAAGTTGACAGCAAGTGTAAAAGGCCATATTAAGGATCATGTCTTTAGGTGAAAAATCATCAATGGATGGGATCCCACTTCTTTTTCAGAAGGAAGGAAGGGAGGGAGGGAGAAAGAAAAGAGGGAGAAAGAGAGAAAAAGAGAGAAAGAGAGAGAGAAAGAGAGAGAGAGAATGAGAAAGAGAGAAAGAGAGAAAGAGAGAATAAAAAGAAAGACAGAGAGAGAAAGAGAGTGAAAGAAAGAGAGGAAAGAAAGAAAGAAAGAAAGAAAGAAAGAAAGAAAGAAAGAAAGAAAGAAAGAAAGAAAGAAAGAAAAAGAAAGAAAGAAAAAGAAAGAACGAAAGGAAAATATTAACCCACCCAGCAAATAAAAAAGCTGGTTTGATTTCTACATGGATAAATAGTATGCCAGATTACACCTCAGACAGCTTCTAAAAATTCAAAAGAAAAGCTGACCTATATATTCACCAGCCACCCTGGAATGAACAAGCTGCACAGAGTGATCAGTGATCTTTAGGTTCAGCTTCATTTGCTGTCAGCGGGTGCTTCAGGAAACACTTGAAAACAGGAAAAGGAAAGTAGAAAATAGAAGTGGAAGGCTTTTTGACTTTCCATCTAGCTCAGTGGTTTTTCAAAGAGAGAGAAAATATTTCCATTTACCTCATATTAAAAAGTAATTAAAATTTTCTGTATTACTTGAAAAAGAAAGATTTTACTCGTAAACTCTAGCTTTGTTGTACCATGTGTCTCTCGGAGAAAGAATACCTCTGTGTTGTCTTTCTAGACACTTCAGCATTCCTCTGGAGGGCGAGAAATCAGCAAAGACATAAAGAAAACTGCCTTATAGCTCGAGGCTGTAAGGGGCACCAGGAGACAACATTGACAGGCAGTGCAGTGCACGCAAGAGTAGCTGCAGCCTCCTGACTCCACAGCATTCAGGAAGCTGTATTTGTCTCATAAAGCAACATTTAACGTGATCTTTCCTCGGCATCTTGTTAAATAATAAAAACACCATTAAGACAAAGTAGAGGGCCTTTTAAAGACAGGGAACTTATGCCAGTTGTAATGATCATGCCTGACTAATAGATGGAGGTACACAGGAAGGGCAGCAGCAAAGACTGGCAAAAGAAGTGGAGGATTATGCAGTATAAATCCACACAAAAGGAACCTAAAAATTCTAAGCAATTTAAAAGGGAAAATTGCTTTGTGTCACATTGCACTTACATTTTATGCTGGAAAATAAAACAGGTCTCTGAAACACAACAGTTGGCTGTAGCAGCAAGTTCTTCCTGAGCTGAGGAAAAGAGCCAGATGTCTTATAGACAGGCAAGCAGCTGCTCTCCAGGCATTTGATTGCTATTTTATATCCAATATCTAGCTCAAATGTGCCACACAGCTATCATTTATTTATATTGCATGGCTCATACTTACCGGTTAGAATCTGACTTTTTAAGGTATTGTTACAAATTTGTGTTCAAGCCTTCTTCACCTGTCTTGTTTTACATTCCATCTGTCCTCCTAAACCAGAGAACAAACCAATTATGTTCGCTTATTTAATAAAATGTGTAACTCAAGTTCTTATTTACCTTTATCTAACATACTACTTCTTATTGGGTTTGGCTATTTGCAACATGCTTCAAAATGTAAAAATATCTCAGTGTAGCTTTTTTCCTTCATCAAGTTTGTTCAGTCCCATCCATACACTGTATCCATTTATTAACTATTCATCTAGTTCAAAAAATGTGCAGAAAGACATTGGGAAAAAAAAATGAAAGTGGAAGATTCAAGCCTGTTGCACAAATTGCTATTTTGGCCCTGGGTGGCGGGTTCATTATATGGACTTTATCTCAGAGGACCAGCCTGGTAGGCTGCAGACTTTTGGAGGTCATGAAGGTTCTGGTGGATGTGATGCTTTTGAGCACCTGCTGAAACAATAAATAGATTTTCAGTGTTGTGAAAAATGTGTAGATTTCCTCAAAGATTTTCATAAAGTTACTGAATGTTTCTGATTCTCCTTCTAAAAGAAAGCATCAAAATCAGGAAGAAAATGGTATTAAAACATCTGCTTGCTTTGGAATTTCTAGTTTATAAATGTCTTTCAGATATACTAACAGCACAATTTGACAGTACCTTAAATTTCAGGGTCACATGACACCAATTCATGATAGCACTTGTTCTCATCTGCCCACCAATCTGTCATCTCTGATTAATTTAACATCCCAACCTCTTAAGCAGCTTCCAAATGCTTACAGATTTAAAATGATAATAATAAGACAAATTTAGAGGAGTTGTCTGCTACAAAATGTATTTCTCCATTTTCTTATCAAATATATATATTTTTCCCAAAGTCATCATGTTGCCTTGAGGACTTGAAATAGAGGGTTTAATGTGATTTATTAATGTGAAATCCATTTTTAAGACCCTACTTTGTTTGAAGTTAAACCCATTTCTGACTTTTAACGTTGGGGGTGGATAAGGTAATGCATTATACAGTGACTTGGTCACATAGCAGAAGTGCTGTCTCCCATTATAGCACTTTCATATTTCTCCTTTAGAGATGGACTTGTTTAGCTGTGCTGCAACTCAACCATCTTTTTGAGAGAAAGAAAGGAAATCCAAAAATTTTTCCAACGTAAGTCATAAATACCTTCAAAATGTTCCTGAAAACATTTGTTGTACATTATAGTTCACAAACAGAACATGCTCCAACCTGGTGTGGAACAGTAACACTCCAGATATCAGCAATACTCTGAAGGTTGATCTCACTTCCATTACTATGATATAGATGGGAAATGGCAGTGGCAGCATCATTCAGAATTTCTCATATTTTTTGAGTGCATCTATCTGGTGAAAGGCTTTGCTGGAGTTTGGAGCAGCCTGCCCCGGTGACAGCTCAGCTACTACAGAATTGCACTGTGAAAATATTTTTAATTATTCCACCCTCTCCCGGAAAATAACATTTAGCCATGGTGGCATTTTGGGGATTGAAATGCCTGGAAATGGACTTTGAACGAAAATCTGCTTCCAAAAACTACTTACTGGGCAGATCTGGATAATGAATATAGTTACAGAAGGTGATGGTAAACAACTACTCAAGGACAAAACTTAAACAGAGAGAAAACTCCTTACAAAAAGTTTTTAGTTCTAATAGTGATATTAAACACTTAAAAAAAAAAGCCATTTGCTTTTCAGCAAATCTGAATCCACTTCTAAGGCCCTATTTGTAATGTGACATTGCTACTCAGTAGGACAATTACAGGATGCTACCACTCCTATGCAGGACCAAGCTACTCATAAATATTGGAATAGCATGTTTACCAAAGAATTGACAGTTCTAAATTTAAGAAGTTCAGAACTTATTAGATCAGAAACAAAAGGATATAATGCACAGGTTGCTTGTTAGGATATCTGCAGTCTGAGGCATCACAGGATCTCACCAATGCCCAGCACTAAACTGAAAGGGAGGTGGGGTCGAACCAGGGCAGCCAGGGAGCCCAGGGAAACTGATTTCTTTTCTTCCAAGATACCACCACAATGCAGATGGCAAGTGGTTTTTTAGACACGCATGTTTTAACAACTCATGCTCATCTCATAAGTTTCTATGAGCTCCTCACTCCTTTTCTGAAAAAACACTCAACAACCAGATGAAGACTCTTGTCCAGTGCCTGGGTAGGTGGCTATTGATGTCCAAGTACAGATCCACAGACTTTTTCCTATTGAATCACCTCCTTGTTTGCCTCACATCTCTTCTCTAAATTGTCATGGGTGTTTTGAGTTTTAATCTATCTGCATTTCCTCCTAACTAGGTATCATTTGCAAATACATAAGGCACCCACACTTTTCCATCAGCCAAGTCATTGAAGAAAATATCAACTAATTCTGGAACAAGCACATATTATTCCTGAAAAAACCCCACTCAATATATTGCTGTAGTTTGATTTCTTTCCTTTGCAGCCTTTTTGTCCAGACCATATGTTCCCAGCTTAGTTACAAGAGTGTTCTAGGAGACAGTGTCCAGAGACTCACTAAAATCAAGATTTTTTGTGAAGCCATGTGAAGCATGATCCTATGACAGATTGAGTTTATTTTGGCTTGACATGGATTTTATTGACCAGTCCTTTCTCTTTATATAATAGTTTGTATATGTTCATAACCAGTATGTTGTTTTGTTCACTATTTCTGTAGGAATTGAAATTAACTCCATGTATTATAGTTTTAATCTCACTCTTCCATTTCTTTTTAAAGATAGGCACCTTTTCTCTTTTGGATTTTCAGAATATCATTTTGGACTAGCTGATCACAAAATAGTTCATTTGCTTGCATAACTTCAAGTGTTTTCTTTCCCCTTTTAAGTTCTTGCCCTTTTTGTCATGACACCATCTGCTTACAACTGACCTTTTGAGTGAAAAAAAGAAGGAGCTGAACCTATCAGCTTTCCAGGCACTGTTTGCAGAAGCCCTTCACTCTGCAGAGAAGTGGGCTAAGTCTTTCTTTAACTTCCTCTGCCTGTTGGTGCACCAACATGCTGAGAAGCATGCATCACCTATGCACCACATGGTTTCACTCTCTGCTTTTGATTTTCTCTCTTTAGTCTCACATGTTCATCCATTCATCTTTCTTTAAATTCTTTTCCTTGGTGAGTGATCTACAGCTCCTTCCCTTCCTCCGCACTGTCATAGCTTGCAATTTTGCATAGTTTTCTTTTGCATAGTTTTGCATAAACTTGCATTTAACATGGCTCTTTTAAAGATCTGCCTACTGCACTTAACTCTCTCTCAGAATTGTCTCCCACAGGATCTCACTTACTAGTTCTCTGAATTCCTATAATCTGCTCTGCTGAAGCACATTGCATCTCTTCCTGTTTATCATGAATTCTGCTGCTTCATCGTTGCTCATGAAGTGCCCAAGTTGCTTTTAACTGTTACTTTTTCCTTTAGGTTTTACCAAATTAGGAGGATCACATTTGGAAAATGTCATCTCTCTTTGCATTTTCCAACTTCTACATAGAAAATTTCCACTGAAACGTTTCAAAAATTAGCCAATTGCCTGAGGGCAGCTGTATTCCTTCCCAATGTGCAGATTTTTGAAATCAAAATATGCTGATGGCACTGAGTGCCGGAGTTTGGATAATTCTGTTTACAAAAGGCTCATCATGTGATTTTCTTCATAGCTCTCTGACTATTGACTCCCATCAGGATATGAACACTTTTTGTTCTTTAAATTGTACTCAGGAATTATGAGACAACTTTTGAGCCTCTTTATTATTAACCTCAGAGCAAGAGATACCTGTGTGTATGTTAACACATAAGGTAATACTCGTGTCCTTTTCTCTGTCTACATGCCCTGAACAAATTCCACTGTTTATTTTAATGTTCCCGCTAGATGAATCATCCCGTCAAGTCTTTATTAGGTTTATTAAGTCATAACTTTGAAATGTATTTATACTGTTACTTCCTCTTGCTTTTTCTCCATGCAACTGCTGTTCAGACATTCCAGGGACAGAAAATGAACCTGATTACAGAAAACAGACTGAGACTCCTAGAGAACAGCAGACATCTGGCTCTAAGAGACATGCAGAAGAGAAAGAATGTCTGGTGGCACTCTCTTGTATTGAACACTTATGGAAGAAAGCACCACTCAGGCTCCTGGACAGTCTCCACCCATTCACTCCAAGAGGCTGGTGGAAGCCAATGTGCTGCATCCAAAGCAGAACCTGCTGCAATCAGCTCCACAGACAAATTCAATCCTTATGCCTACTTTTGATGCTTGTTCTTCAGATTTTTTGTGGTGACTCAAACCCCTATATTAAATTCTTCTCCATCTGAGAGTGATACAAAACTTTCTGTAAAGAACAGTGAGAAATATCTTCTGAAGATCAGCATTAAAGAACTGGCCCCAAATCCCTGAAAGTGTTGGATCATCCAGTAATCTGAAAACATCTCTGATGTTAATTTATAATGAAAACTAGAACATCAGAAAAGTCTCAATGATTCAATAAGTATTAATATTGTACAAGAAAGATTAAAGAGATGACAACAATATTTACAAGTGGTATAGGAATAATAATGGAAAAGAAGGATTAAGAAATTGATAGAAAAATTAACTACGCCACTGACTGTTAGAGGTCTCACATATCTTCATGTATGAAAAAGACATGTTAATAACCAGGCAATTCTTGTAAATGAAAATAGGGTTATACTGGATTAATCCTAGGTTCACAACATGTTCACTGTGAGAAGAAGCTGACTGAACTTTTTTTTTTATTTACTGGAATAATCTGGTGTGATTTGGGAGTCATTCTGGTGACATCAAGAGAGTGAAGAGATTCAAAGGGTAAAACCACACCAAGACTGAAATCAAATACAGACTGAGCAAATCAGATTAACCCTTGGAGCATTCCTATGTCACATGATGATCCTTAGCACTGAGGGAAACGGAGATTACTGGCCTGACAAACAAGTGGCTCAGGGTGACTGAGGGATTTCATGTCCCTTCAACAGTTTTTGGAGAGCAAACCATCTGTAAAGCCCAATCTAAAACAGTTGAGAAAGGGATCACCTTCCATTCTGGAATACTGGAATGTCACCAGTCCTTGTACCAAATGAAATGCATGTTATATATGTTTCCAAATAATGAGCTTGTTTACATGTTAGGAATAACACTATTTTGAATAATGTACATGGGAAACTGTTACTAATAACTTGCTCTCAAAAGTAAATCTGAGAATTGCTTTCGTTCATATAGAAATAAAGATGTGTATGAAGCAAAGCTTGCATTCTGCCTTCCAGTGACAGTTTTTCAAATTCTTCAGTGCTTTGGAAAACAAGTAAATGTTCTGTGTTCTTTGATAGTATTGATCTTAAAATAATAAAATCTTAAAAAATCTGTAATTCTGTAATGTGGATAACAATTCAATAGTTATACCTGGCAAAATGTAAAGATAGCATTTTAGAATTAGTAATTTTTCATAGCTGGAAACTGCTACTTACAAATCTTACTGTATCTTTCCAAACTATCTATTGGAAACAACCCAAACTTAGCATACTGGATTGAATTATTTATTTTGGAGACAAATTTGAAATAAAATATTGCTAAAACAGTCTCATTTTATTCACTAGATACTACCAATTATATCAAAAGCACAATAAACAGAAAGAAATGAAGTATTATAGAAATAAACTATTTCTTTCCACACTCAAGACATCTGAAGTACCTGTTAGTTATAAAAGGTTTCTGGTGAAGTCAAATTTCAGAATGTGCTGTAGCTGCTTGGTCCAATTTATAAGTTAAAATGCATCACCTGCCTTTCATTCTCTTACGTGTGCTGGATAGCTGGTGAGCAGGACAAACATACCAAAAAAATGTCTGCTAAAATATCTCCCAGGAATTTGCCCTCTGCTTGTGGAGGTGGCCTCACTCTCACTCTTTGGATGACTCTAGATGCACTTTTGTTGGAAGGTTCTGTAGAAAAGGTACCAAAAATGTGCCAGCTTCCATCTTAGGGAAAACAGAACACAGAAGACCTGACCACAGCCTTTATGTTTTTTGTGATATAGATATATATAGGGTAAGTATTTTTTAATTTAGATGTCTTCAGTAACCTGTTCACACTTACACAGTTCACACAGGCAGAAGGATACAAATCAACACTAAAAACATGACCACTTCTTGAAACCTCACTTTTTTATTTGCAAATAAAATCAACATTTTGCTGGCAGCTCTATGACAAAAATAAAAAGTATGTAGGGTTTTGCACAACCCAACAGATGCTCTGCCAATTTAAGTAGTGTTGTCCTTCTCAATAGCTGAAGTGCAGCAATACAAAGAAGCTTGTTCGATAAACAACTCATAGCACATGCTCATGAGGAGGTGAATATACTGGGATATTTATTTCTACCCATCAATCACATTTGGAACTGAGCCAGATGACAGAACAGGCCCTTTTTTGGAAACTATATGGAATTCATTGATGATCATGATTTTAAGTAGATGTATATTAGAACCACTAAGGTATTCTGCACTAGAAGACATCTGAACTTTTCTTAAAAGGCAGTAATTCAGTGAAAGCAATACGATTTATCTCTGGGGCAATGCAAAGAAGTCTGAATTACCATCTTTCAGACACAACTTTTCTTTGGGTAGCCAAGCACAGCAGTCTGGATTTCATTCTGGTGTAAGGCACAAGCACCCACTTCACCATCATGGCAAGTTCAACATTTGGTCTGTTACAGAAGTTTGTGCCACATTCAGATTAATTTTGACCAGCAAAATTTTAAACATATAAAATTGTAGGTAAACATACAAAATCTTCACGTTTTCTGATCTCTCTCTTTTTTTTTTTTTTTTTTTTAAATAAAAGGCACTAGAGATTTATTCCTTAGTCTGTGACCACGGAGTGCTTTTGCCTTTCCCAAAATGTCTGCTTTTGAACTCTGCCCTTGTAACAACTTTGTAATGCAGTTCAGTAGGATCTGTAGAACTGTGAATACAAACTAATGCTGGCTAGTGTAAAAAATAATTTGTTTAACATTTCTTAGATTTGCTTTTAAGTATTCCATGCAGAATATGCATAATCTATTCCAAAGTCCAATCAAATTCTTTAGGAACATCATATGAACAAAACATCACCTCTAACTCACTTCCACTAAACTACATAAATATTTGTTGGAGAATAGATTTCAAGGTTCCATTTATAGAAAGCTCTTTCCACAGACTATGTAATAATTTACATTAATACACAGTAATATTATAATAAGGATGTAAAATGGAAATTGAAAAGACAACCTTTGAAGGAAAAGACACATTTCAAATTGGCCACAGCCTTGGACAAACCTCCTTTTACCCTTAAGCTGTCATGATATTTGATGTCAGTAAAATACAGTAGGATTTGAAAAATGATCCAGTACATCACTATCCTGTTGATAGATTGCTTGTGGGTTGGTGATTCAGATATATTTGTTTATCACCTTGCTTTTAGAAGGTATTTGCCAATTATATACCATATATCTCAGCAGATATACAGTACAGCCAAGAAAGAAAATGCAGCAGTCATCTCTCACTTTAAATGTCATTAACACTTCACAAAATCAATCTTTCCTATTAAAAATGAAAACATCTCCTTGCACACTTGGAGCTTATTTATTTTCCTAAGGTTTCTTGGACACTATTAAGATTGGAACCCTGGTTTTGTTTCAAATCTTAAATATATGCCTAACCCTATAAACCTCAGTGAAGAAATGGCTTATCCAACCCAAACCTAAATATATCTACTGCCTCAGATGCCCTCTTTGCTGTATGTACTTCTATGGTTTCTAGGCATCTGCTCCACTGTAGTCTTTGGTTAAATCTGTACCGATGAACCATCAGGGCCAGGGGATCTGTCAGTGTGTTGGCATGTAGTTGTTCACACCATTAATTTGCTATCATTCTCTATGGCTTTGCCCTAGGCCAAGTGGCATTTCTCTTACGTGGTATCCTAGGTTTACAGTGAGCTGGTGACCACGTCCTGAAGGTGGTATGGATATTGCCTCTTGTTTTTGGGATGTAAGAGAACTCATTCCTGTGGATATGCTGTGCCAGATGGCTCTTGGACAGAGACCATCCCTTGACCTACTTTATTTACTACTGGAGATGTTGCCACATGTTCAGGTAGTTCTTACACTTCTATAAAACTGTCAAAGTTCATCCTTACCAGGATTTAGTGGAAGGGTATGCAAACTGTGTTCCATTCTTGGTACAGCACATCCCTCACTCTATTAGATCTTTGTTAAGAGCTCCTAGCTCTGAAATGTCTGTTGCAGTACAGCTTCAAACCAGCTTCCCTCTAGGAAGACTGGTTAAGAAGGACTTGCAAATTAATAATGTAACACTTTAAAAGTGTTAAGTCCTTTATTTTGACTCCTAACTTGTGTTTTCTTAGGCTTTCCCTATTATTCCTAGGCTAAACATCACTTTCAAAAATGTAACTCCACAAACCTAACACTATTTCTAAATGGACTACCCTTTAGGACCTGGCTACCTAGCTTAATCTGTTTCCTGTCTTAAGTGCTGATTACCTTAAGATGTAGATATTTAAAGTATTTTCCACAGTTCAAAGCTAAAATGTGTGATATGGATTAAAATCCAGAGCACCAACTGATTAAAGCCTCTAAATACTCTAAACAATTAAGTGCTTAGATAGCATGTTTGTTCATGCTGCTTCTTTGCTCTTGAGAATGTATCAGATTTTCAGAAACTATTTCATAAGATATTCTAGTCCTGAGGAGCTCTTGCTCTTGCACAGTTACAAGAGACCTATTTCTCTACTATCTTTGTTATAAAAAGTCATTTTAAAATAAACAGGGGAGGGGAAAAAAAAGCCTAATGTACTACTGGAGTACTCATAAAAACCTCCAGCCTTAGTTTAAGCGGGGAAAACTAACAAACTCCAGCCTACTCAGGGTGATAAAATGTGCCAAAACTACTGAGCCCAGAAGAGGATGTAATTTACATAAAACAGAGGCGTAGAAATAATTCTACAAGTTATAACCTGGACTGTCAAACTCCTGTAATGTACAGACCGGAGTCATGACTTGAGAAAATGATTTTAAGACACTGTAGTTACACTTCATTTCTAATAGAATTCTATTTCTTTTTCCATTTCCTGCATGACATTTACCACACACGAAGTCATCGTGGGATGTATAGTTATAATTATGTATCTACTGGTGAATTACATGCAGTTAGTCTCACAGAACTGTTTACCCAAAAGAAGTGACTGTTTTATAAAGGACGATTTTTAGTACTATTCACAGAATTGTTATTTTTAAGGGACAGTGAATCCGATAACTGTTCCCTGGCTCCTCGAATAAATATTTTAAGGAAATGTTGTATCTTGCTCATGACAAGCCTGGAACTGAAAGCTCCTGTCATCTTCAGCTTCTGCATGAAATGCCAGTCTGTACTTTGTAAATAATTCTCAGGCAGATGAAGAAATAGATAAAATTGAATGCCAGAGACATTCACTATATGATTAACAGTAAACGTACTTCTCTTGCGAAATGCATTGAGGCCAATTATCCATACATGAGATACTACCCAATTTCTACTCAACAGTAGCTCTATCTGGAATCCTCAAAACATCTTTCAGTTGCTACTTTTTCGTTCTATTTTCTAGATGGATAATAATTTACCTATGTCATAAATATAGTGTGTATACTGATGTATCCTATTTTCTGGCAACGACTTAATCTTTCATTAGCATTTTCTTTACTCACCCTTTACAGCACCCTTTTGCTTCATTTGCCGCCAACTTAACTAGCCTCTATCACACCCTTTTCCCCATAAAAAAGGATTTTTTTTTGCAGGCTGTCTACTGTTCTACTTCCCTCTCAGCCCCCAGATAATTTTCATACTGAACACTTCAGTTACACCTCAAGCTGTAGCATAACAACTAATTTTTTCTTGTTTAAGCAGCTATTATTCCTTCCTTCACTTGTTCTACACCAGTTTTGTGCAGCCACACAGTGAAACAGTTCAGCAAATGCATTTACATTTTCCCGTGTTCGTTCTAACCCTGCTCAGACCCCAGCTTGGCACACTGTGCAGCCGCCCAACAGCCAGGCCAGTATAAACTGACAGCACGTGACCAGAAGCTAATGACCAAGGAGCAAGTTTTTCTAGCAAAAGAAGCACTCTTCACTACTCTTTATTCTATTACTACTACGCTCTTTGCTATTGTACTCACATTTCAAATATTGCCATTTTACAGAATCACAGAATACTGGACAGAACAATATCCTGAATTGGACAGGACCCAGACAGATCATTGAGTCCAACTCCTGGCCCTGCACAGGACCATCTACAAGAGTCACGACATGTGACTGAGAGCATTGTCCAAACTTAAATGGTCCTTGAGCTCTCTCGGGCTCAAGGACCACTTCCCTGAGGAGCCTGTTCCAATGTTCAACCAACCTCTGGGTGAAAAGCCTTTCCTTGATATCCAACCTAAACCTCCCCTGACACAACTTCAAGCCATTCCCTTGGGTCCTGTCACTGATCACCATAGGGAAGAGATCAGTGCCTGCCCCTCCTCTTCCCCTGACAAGGAAGTTGTAGCTGCAGTGAGGTCTCCCCTCAGTCTCCTCTTTTCCAGGCTGAAGAGAGCCAGTGCTCCCAGCTGCTCCTCATGCAGCTTCCTCTCAAGTCCCTTCATATTGGAATACTTCAGTATTCCAGTACTTCAGTCAGGGAGTTTGCTTAAAAACCAAAATATTACACAATAGGTTTAAATTCATTCTATATGAGAAGAGAAATTCACAGAGAATTAATTTTTTTCCAAACTATTTAGAAATCAATGACTGGAAAAACATCTTATGCTATCAAGACACACTCCTTGAGGTGATGCCTGAGTTGCTACCTAGCATGAGACTGGGTTGAAGTCATGCAAAATAGATATGATCTGGAATGGGGACAGGAATATCTTCAATCTTTGACAGCAATCTAATTTACCAAATTAATAAGATCTTGTTCCACAATGAGACTGTCACTTGTGGGTGTGCACACTGGCAGCTACAGCTCAAGCTGGCCCTCTCTGGATCCCATGATTATGTCACTCAGGCTGATAATCCTGTTTTGCTGGAGAAGTGAAGAGCTGTCATTCATCAACACAGAGACAACACAGAGGGAGGCTGAAGGAGAGATGCACACACACACGCACACCAGTACTTTTAGGGAGACTTAAGTAGCCATTGCTCTCAACAGAGCCCTCTGAGATCTGCAGTGGCAAGACTGTGCATACATTTTTGAGTTGTGTGCTGAAATCATGGGAGTGAGGGAAGAGGAGCCTGGGGTGTATGTTGAAGATGCTGTGATAGGATACTGATAGGATACTGGCCCACCCTGGAGGCCTTGTCAGACACCTCTGAGAGCAAAACTGCTGATAGGTATTTAAGGCACTAGCTTGTTGCTTCTGCTTGTCAGGAAGCTTGTAGCATTTAAAGGTATAAAAAGCCCAAAGCCAAGACAGTATGCATTAAGGGCTTAGGTCTGGAGCCAAATTTTCTTCTCCTTAACCCCTGTAAATAAATCTGATAAGGTAAGTAACTGCCTACTGTTGCCAGTGCCTAAAGACGGATTTGCAGGCAACTACATTGCATAATCCCTTCCATAAACTGATCAAACTCCACTCTAAAATGCTTTTTTTCCCAGCTTCTCCAAGTGAAAGGGGTTTTTTGTATTACAATACTCTGTTAATTAGGAATGTCAGTTGAACTTCCCACTTAAATCTATTCATGGCTCATTTAAACATATATATGCACTTGTGGCAAAACTGTCCTTAAGTAGCTCTTTTCCTTCCCTGGTGTTTATCTGTCCTCCTCAGTATGCTGATGGATGATAAGCATATCTGTTCAGTTTTTCTTTTCTTTGGTTGAATAATTCAAGCTCTTCTACTATTTTTTTCTTTAATAGACTCCCTATTTACACAAGTATCATAATAGCCTGCCTCTATACCTACCTTGGTTTGAATTCACCTTTTCTAAACACTGGCAACTAGAGCTGCGTAGATCTTGAAGAGCCAGACAGTCAGGATTGAAAAGTTAGGCATCCTCTGCCAGTCTGGCTATAACCCAGCAACTTATACACAGTCACAAAGTCTCCAGGGGAGAGCAGTAACCAACAGAGTCTGAAGGGTCTCCCTGACTTCTCCCCTATCTCTTTCTAAAGTAAATATCATTCTGAATATTTTGAAAGAATTAGAGAAGTCTGGTACCCTTTTTTTTTTTTTTTCACAAGAACTTCACAAGTGTTGGAACTGTCTTCATTACACATATTTTGATTCTGCCTCTGACAATATAAATTATGCTTCTTTATTAGAGTGCTTGTTCCAGATCAGTTTTTGAAGACTCAAGCAATGCAATATAGACAGACCTATGATTCTCTTACTCTAGGTTGGATTTTAATGAATTTTAAATTTAGCAACAGTTTGGACAAAAAAAAAATGTTGAAAGGAAATTAAAGCCTGTAGAATTCTTATCACTTTTTCTTGTCTGTTATTCCTTTACTCTTATCTGAACTCAACCCCTTTATGCAACAACAGAAGTCTGGGATGTGATTTCGTTGTAGGTGTTTTGACTGCTTAACAGAGCTCTAAGCAGAGGACAAATATCCTCAAGTCCAATATTTGACAGCCATGGTGAGACTCCAAAGTCTGAGCTTTCTGCTCCAGTCTTACTGAAACTACAGAGGGAGAAAGTATGTCTCTTTGCAAGAAACAAAGCTAATACTTACACAGAGTAACAAGGTGATCACAGTTATAACTACCTAATGTCCAGTACAAGGATCAATTTATAGGTAGGAAGGTACAGGCTGAACTACTGTTTCAAGAGCAGAGTTTCAAGCCCAGGAATATCAAAACTATGAAATGTGATCAAACTAAAATACTAAAAAAGTGATACACTCATTTTGAAGGCATGACTAAGACAACTGCAAATTTGGTCCTTTATGTTTCAAAATAAAGCTGTCTTTGTAAATAAAATTATAAAATTTTATAGAATAATTATAAAATAATTTATTTAATCTGAATTCTAAAGCTGCTAATCAACATGATAAAGCAATTTAGTTTAGTTAGGTGTGCTAGATAAATTATTTTTCTTATGATTATTTTTCCTTCTCTTTTTATTTAAATCACTCTTGTCTGATACCTAATTTCTTCTTTTTTTTATCAAAGTATGTCTCATGATATTTCAAAACGTTAAAAAGGAAATGAAAATGGCTTAAGAAAAACCCAAAAAACCAGAAGCAAAACTTGTCCATCAGACACTCAACAACTAAATCTGCCCAGAAACAACAATTTGAAGAGAAAATCTATAAAGTAAGATGTGTGGACACGGTTTCAGGTTTTGGTAGAAAGTCAATCTATAAACTCAGTGGAGCAATTTTAGAAGAAAATCAAATTCAGCTGGAGTAAGTACTGTCAGTACCCTTTAAACTACAAATAGCTTCAGTCACTAATTTTGAGCTTAGATCTATTTGACATTTTTTGATTTAGAAACTTTTATTCAGATGTAACTAATTTTCCATTTATTATATCTCTGCATTCTTATGTATACTCCATTATGAAACATGTCTTGATAAAGGATGAAAAGAATATTTAATTACAATAACAGTCAACACCCATGTTCTACCTGCACCACTGGAATGCAGCTAAAAACAACCTGATACAACCTGTTTCAGTTTACAGCTTGAGTATTCCTAAACCTGCAGTGCCTCTAAGATGCAGCAGGAAAAGTCTGTAGTTCCTCTTAATGCAGAACACTGAAAGATCTGCTTTTAAAAAATCCCTTTCCTGATACTCACTAGCTGAGATAACATCTATGCTGACAATAAAAAACAAGACTGGGGAGTGAAACTGGACTTCAAATTACTGATTTCCAGAAGGCTTGTTCTCCTGCATTATTGTCGTTTTGGTCCAAGCCAACTAGCAATCTCCAGGCAATCCTAGGCAGAGTCTGGGGGACACAAAGGATCGGGAACTATTCACAAAGGATTAGGAATGAGTAGGCATTATTTCCATGGAATTATTTCCAGTAGGCATCAGGAGCTATAGAGGGTTTCACTGGGCACCCTGGGTAAGGTTACTTGGTCCAATGTGCCTGCTCAGTTAAGGGTTCCCAAGAGAACCTTGCTCAGGATTGTATCACGATGGCTTTTGAATATCTCCGGAGAAGGAGATTTCACACCTTCTCTGGGCAACCTGTTCCAGTGCTGTCACCTTCACAGTAAAGAAGTTCTTCCTCATGTTCAGGTGGAAGTTTCTGTGTATCAGATTGTGCCCGTAGCCTCGTGTCTTATTGCACCCTACAAACTGCAGGAAGTTTATCATCACTAAACATCTATGCAGTCTTCAGCCATGATCTGGATGTACTACATTAACCAAATTTCCTCCTAAGGGCTGAAGCAAAATCCCAGCATCACCTCAGTGATCTATAAAATAAAAACAAACAAACAAAAAACAACAACAACAAAACAAAACAAAAAAACCCACAAAAAAACAACCCACCACACACAAAAAAACTTCCTTCCCAAATCAGAAAGTCGTATTATACATTGTAGTTCTTGAAGGGCCCAAGAAGAGGTCCAGAGAAAAATGTGACACATCTAGCCTACGTAATTTGACATCAGGACCAACACTGATTATGTTAAGCAGAAGTCAAAAGGGGTTATACACGGTATAGTACACAAATAATTTTCTGAAATCTAGTAAGAATATCAGGGAATTTATGGGCGTAGAGACACAATGTGTACACATTTTTCTATGTGAAAAAAGCTTTTTCTTGGTGGAAGAAGGCAGCTTCTAATCCCAGAGCTATGAATCAGAGATCATCTGTTCTTTAGATGCAATAGTCAAGATAGGGCATGGAGCATCCCTGTTAAAATACTTTTCTCCCCACTCAGTCCTTGTAGCTAGCTAGTTAGTCCTAGTTAGCTTCAGTGAATATGATCTTATTTGTGGAAATATCAGAAGGGTGAAAAAAAGGACAGAAGTGGTGTAGAAAAAAGCATCAGTGTGAGGGCATGTCCCAGTATTGTGTCCAAACAAATTGATTCTATCTTAATTGAGAGTCGTGGTTCCATAGGTGTTCAACAGGTCCCGGCCTCCTCCTGCTTCAAACCCTCCATGATTTTACGAGCCCTTCACTGACTTGCTCCAGTATGTCCACGTCTGTTTCTTAGTGGAGAGCCCAGAACTGGACTCAGCATGTTTCACCAGCAGACAGTAGAGGGGAAAGATCACCTTCCTCCACCTGATGGCAATGCTTCCCTCCTCATGCAGCCCACGGTGCTCTTGGCTTTTGCTACAAGGACACTTGCTGACTCATGATCAGCTTGCTATCAAGAAAGTCCCCTAAGTTTTTTCTGCACTACTTTGCCAGATTTTAAACAAGATGGAAAAAGGATAGTTTGGCAAGTGATTTAAGAATAGAGAATGTGTCTCTAGCCTAGCCATAAGATGATAAGCCTGCTAATGAACCAAACATTAGAGCAAGTAAGACACTGTCTTCTGGTTATTTTCAGCAAGACTCTAATGCGACCATGTAATGAACCATTATGCAAATTTGTGACATGGTTTGGGATCTAATCAGAAAGGCACTTTTCCTTGAATGAACAAAAACAATTGCACACCAGTTGTTCTTATTCTGTGAATAATGTTTCCAAAAATAACACTCCATGAATTATACCATTATTCCATGAATAGTTTAATGATAATAGTTAGAAACCTATGAACAACATAGAAAGGATCTTGGTGTATTTTAAGAGAAATCACATTTTTCCATTTCTAGTAGATGTTCAACTTACATAATTCTCCAGGTAAAAATGGAGATCTTGAAAAATATTCTTCCATTCCATAATTTAAAAAAATAAATCTGCCTGCCCAAGACTGAATTTTCTAGACATTGAAGAGCAACTTGTCTCTTTATTTTTCTCCAAGTCTTTTATAAAAAATAAATCATAGACTTGTAGAATGGTTTATGTTGGAAGGGATCTTAAGGATCATCTTGTTTCAGTTCCCCTTCCACTAGACCAGGTTGCTCAAAGCCCCATCCAACCTAGTCTTCAACACTTCCAGGAATGGAGTATCCACAGCTTCTCAGGGAAACTCCTCCAATGCCTCACCACCCCCACAGTAAAGAATGCCTAATATCTAATAAATTTCTTTCTAATATCTAATCAAAACTTACTCTCTCTGTGTTCAAAACTATTGCCCCTTGTTCAGATCTGATATTTTTTGTAAACAACCAGAGCTTTGCTACACTGCAAAAATTTCAAAAAAGTCACTTTGTGATACTTCAGTAAGTCAGTATCTAACACTGAGTGACTGATGGTGAAGGCATAGTTAGAGGATTGTAATTTTCATGATTATAGTATGAATATTTGGAAAAGAATATAAAGGGAAATAAGTCTAGTTGTTAGGGACAAAAAAAAAATCAACCTAGTACAAAGTTGCTTGAAATATGCAAGTGCTTGTCCATATATTATTATAAAAGGAAAGGAAAACCCACATGAAACTCAGGATGCTGACATGAACAAACTACAGAAGATTTTGATTTTAAAAAGGAGCATTGGCAGCACCTATGTTCCTGCAGACTGGAGGCTAATAAGGCTCCAGTCTAAAAGCCTGGGGTCATCCCAAACCCAAGTTTACTTTGCAGAAGCAGTGGGGACACAGCTATGCTTACAGCATGAGTACCAACAGCCACGTAAGCTGGCAAACTTGACCAGACACCTATAAAAGAAGGCACAGCAAGGGACATTTTAAAAGAGATATGTTAAGTCCTACAGGTATATGAAAAAGAATATGATAAAGTGGTTTTTTTTACAGCAAATTGTTCTCAAGTCATACCAAATGGTTCTGGCAAATAGAATAGCTGAGGTGAAATCCATGTTTAAGACATGGAATATTGGTTTAATTCCTAAAAAAATTAATGTTGTTCCAGACTTCCAATGTCATCTGCATTTATAAGACAACTGATTATTTTTCCCTTACTTGTTTTAATTTTTTTTGCAGTATTGTTCTGCCCTGTGTTAGCAGAATGCCTCTGCAGACTAAGCACTGCCACAGTCTGAATATTGAATCCTAGTAAATGAAATGTGACAAGCTGGTGTGGTAATTGTATTGTACATGCAAAAGCACCAATCCAGAGTAGCTTGTATATATTTATACAGTCCTCAGAGATCTGATGGTTTGCAGATGAAATTTTTTTTTGTAGGAACAAGACTGGGTTTGTTTTTTTTTTGTTTACCCCATTTCACTGATGCTGCAGGTCTCACTGGTAACTGAGTAACATCATTCAGTGCAAGAACAGAGTGGTCAAACAAGCATCGGAATAAAAATGAAAAGAAATTAAATCTGTAGTAGGGAGCATATAGAAAGATTTTTGTTTACAGAGACATTTTAAATTCTCATCTTCCCTAGTTAGGAAAGTTCTGCAAGGCTGGGGGGGTAAAAAAAAAAATGCAGTAAAAACCACCCAGCTAGTTGTTCATAATTCATTATATGATGAAGGTAACAATCAGGACTAGTATTTCACTCATACAGCCCATTGTCAGAAAATAAAAAAGTAGTCAATGGTTGTGTTTTGTCTGGGTTTTTTCAAACTAATTTAGCAAATCCACCAGCACTAGGATTGCAATTCTGATTAACTTTGTGCTTTCATACGAAAAACATGTAAGTACATGTGCTTATCAAGCACTTATCAAGAATCTAGTAATCTTGAAGCCCTTTACATCAAATACAAAGTGGACACACTCTTTTAGATCTCATAGCTGCCAGTGACTGCCAGAAACAGCAAATGGAGGCGTCACACAGATTTTTTCCTTTTCTCATGCATGTCATCCAAAATGAAACTTCCACCTTTTACCTCTACATGTCTTCTCCCAGTGCTGTGACAAGAAATGTGATTCCTTTTGCTCATTTTCTTCTTCTAGCGCATCTTCCATAACAGCCATTCTGAAGACGTACTTTAAATGGAAAGAATTTACAAAATAAATAAACATGCCTTGTTCCATAATGTAGATGCTATAGGTAGTATTTTGGCTTTCCTTTAAAGCATGAAAAACTTATGTCTCAGGAAAATGTCTTCATGTTTCCATACTGATATACCACCACATTTTTAAAAGCATACTTTTTTCCACAGTTAAGTCAGTTTTTCATGATGACTAAAAGTAGCATAATTGGACTGTATGACAAATAATAAAAAGTTTCTTAGATATCTAGTAACAACACAAACATGTTACTAACGCTTATCAAAGTAAGACAGTTGAAATTTCATTAGCAAAATAGATTAATCATCCTCAAAATAGCTATTTATTACATATAAGAAGAGAGGCAAAATACTTTTTCTGCTGAAGCCCTTAAAAACATAGGAAAAAATTCCAAGGACTCTAACAGACCTTATAAGAAGCTGGATTTTCCCCAAGGGATTTCTACAATGTGATGTCTTGGTAAGAGAGGAAATTACATGCTATGAGGTTTCAGAACCTGTATAAGGCAGATGTTTAATCAGGTAAAGTTTTACAGTACATTTAAGTATTTAGAAGCAACCAAATTTTTCACATGGGTACAATTTTTACAAATCCTCTTAAGTGGCATTTCTGTTCAAATAATCTACCCCACATAGCTGTTAGAATTTGAAGCTAAGAGTGACTGAGCTTAGCTCTGCCTTCTGCTATGTGCCTTGTTTCAGCTTGCATACTCTAACAGAAGACCACGAGCCCCTGCAACTGGATTTCAAGAGAGCAATTTAAAGCTCCTGGGAGAAGCTGTGCTGACAGTCGCTGAGCATGCAGCATCCCTCAATTGAGCCACGGCACAGCACAGCCAGGGAGATTGCCTGGCTGCCTCTCTGCATACATTTCTCCACTCCTAAGGAACACGAGGTTTTATTTCTACTACAGGAAAAAATCTTTGCAAGGTTTACTCAGAAGCGACAGCTAGAGTATTGCCAGAAGATTAGAAAAGGAGAGAGCTTCAAAAGATAGACTAAACAGAAAGAATTGCCTTTGTCCCTGGGATGTGCCCATCCATACTTAGTGAACCTGCTGTCAAGGCTTTACTTGGTTTCCCTCCCTTAAAAAGGTCCCCAAAGAGAGCTCCTGTTAAAATGCATTTTGAAGAACAAAAGCCTAATTTGAGAGTAATGCCACCTACACAGGCTTCAAATTCAGGGGCTAATGTTTCTTGAGGGATTAGGAATTTTTTAAACCCTTTCCTTTATTTAATTCTTTTTTTAGCACCCTTCTTAAACATTTACTGGGAAAAGGAAATAAGGACGTCAGTGATGTTATTGGTGAATTTTTCAAGGGACAGAGGAGTGGGTTGTTGTGATGTTAAATGCCTGATGCAAAGAGTTTATTAATTTCTTTACTATGATGTATGTCCACAGTACATCTTCCAGTGTTTTTGAGAAAGATGTAAACCCTAAGAAAAACACACATCAAAAAAATCCCAGGAGTGAGAAAAAATAAGTGTTCCAAAATGATCAAAAATATATAAAGAAAAATTGAAAATCATTGTATGCAAATTAAAAAGCAAAAGGATCTTAATTAGTGAGAATATTTTCATCTTAGAAGAAATAAGAAAAAAAGTCTGCAATATCAGTAAAAGGAAACAAAATAAACATTTTGCAAACCCAGAAACATGAATATTTTTAACACAAAATTAAGCTCATAAATTTTGGTCCTTGCTAGTCCAATTCCCAACTGCTACAAAAGTATATTTCAGTGCATTCCAACTTTGAAAAGGAAAAAGATTTACAAAAATGCTTTGTGATATTCTGAACCACAGAAGGGACTCAGCATTGTCATATGCAGTAAAAAACACATTGAAACTTGACTCTAAACCATATCACGTTTCAACTTTATTTAAACCCCATTTTAAGCTTTTTACCCTAAACTACCTCTTTTCTACTTACTAGCCTTCATAAATATCTCCCTGAAAATTTCCAGTGCTGCTCCTAAGAGTGCAGGGAAGGAAGTACCTTTGGGGAAGTAAGCAGCCCATGGGGTGATGTGTTTCAAGATTTGTGGCCACAGCAGTGTTGATACCACATCAGTGGTTTAGCTGTTGTAGGCTGAGGATGCACAAGTATCTGGGAGGAGATTCAGGCAGGATACATGACATGAACTGACCAAAGAGATGTTCCATCCACTGTAGGTAGACCTGTGCTAAGGATTACAGCACAGAGAAGTAGCCCTTGCTTGGAGACTGGCTGGGCACCAGTCTGCTGGTGAGAGCTGGTGAGAGGTTGCTTTTGCATCACTTGATTTTGTTTTTGTTATTTTTCTTCACTTATCAAACTGTTTTTATCTCAACCTATGAGTTTTCCACTCTTTTGCCCTGTGATTCTCTCCCCTTTTCTGCTGTGGGGCCATGAGCAAACAACTATGTAGAGGCTTAGCTGCTATCTGGGGTCAGCCCACCACAGTATTTTTGTCCCTAATGATGACGTTAGGTCTTCCTGAGCTGGGGCTCAGGAAATGGCTTCTCAGGAAAGCATAGAAAGTTGGATTTCATGGACCTAAAACAAAGCTCCTGCTCCTGGCACAGGAAAATCTGGGGGTACCAGAGAGAATGTGCGAGCCCTGAGAAACCCAGCTTGCTGGTCCTACTCTTTCCAGACACTTGCAGGGATGCAGCTGCAGCAGTTGCTGGTGCTGTTGAAAGAGTATGCTGCCATCCTGTGTCCCCGCCCTCCTCCAAGGACAGCCTATTTTGCACACTTGCATTTGCAGGGGCAGTGGCAGCAGCCAGCTGGGCTTCCCAGGGGTCAGAAATGGGAGAAGTGGGAAGCAGTGCCTGTGCTGTGCTGATGCCCCAACAGTCTCTTTTCCTGGGGAGCAGTGTGGGCTCACAGGCTCATAGTCAGCCTTGGATTTCAGCATGCTTTTAGGAGATGGAGTAATCTTCCACTGCCTTCAAAGTACCATTGTCTTGAGAACAAGGACGATGCATCAGCCATTTTCTGTAAAGGCCGTGACAGAGATGACACCACTGCTTCTTGACATTCAGGGATTCCCTCTTCAGAGAGAACATTCTGTCAGTAAAAAGTGACTGAAAGGATCTAACCTTCATAACCACAAGTGTCTCATGTAACTCATTAGCAACCAACAGTCTGGCAATTTTATGAGTTCCTAAAGTTTGGAAATGGGTTAGTTTTGCACTGGAACAATACACTATCTTTTTTGTTTCAAAAATGGCACCCTACTGAAGACATTTTTTAGATCAATACCAGGCTTTCACCTCTATTCCAATCTGCCATCAGAAGTGACCAGGCTGCCTTGAATCTCAGAAACATTTCTATTGCAAGAACTTCCTCAAAATCAATACCTCATTGCAAAAATATCTTTCCAAAGAGTCCTATTTTCTCTTGGATAATCCTAAAGTGACAGAAAAACCTTTTTTATATATGGACTGATAGATGAATATTTCAGCACTGGTAATATGTTTTAGTAAATTTTTTCAGATACTTACCTGATGAAATGCTGTTTGAAGTTCTTACTTCTGACTAAATTATTTCTGGAAATAGAATGTCACCAAACTGGTGGAAAAAGAAAAAAAAAAAAAAAAGCAGGAGGACAAAAATTCCCCATAATGAGAAATAGGATGAGAAAATTTTGCAGAGGTTTGAAAAGCCAGGGTGAAGAATAAAACCAAAACCATCCAGGTGGCTGCATTTAAAGCAAACACCAGACCACAATTCAGATTGACATCTGTAGCCTTAAATTTTCTTGCTTTTAACTGTTTGAATCCTTGAAGTAGAGATTCTCACATAGCTTCACAAAAACAATGTATATTTTTAGGACCTATCTATTGTGTCTACATATTTGTCCTCTAGGAGGAGAAATATAATTAATAGTGATGTTCACCAATGAGGCCAATGAGGAGGAAATCTGTGTAGCCATTCCTTTGCCCTCTGATCAAAGTGTATATAAGATAGAATCAGAAAATAAAAATAGATCTTTCCTGCCTTTCTGCTACATGCCTTGTTCTTTGCGTGTCGTGAACAGCGACAGACATCCAACTGAGTCCAAGAGAGAGGAGTTAAAGCACAGATACAGTAACTCAGACAACAACTTTCTACTGCAATTTTAGCTGGAACAAGCATGCGATTGCAAAAGTCAGTGATTGATAAATTAATTCTTGAGACAGCCAAAAACACTCAGAAAGACTTAAGGAATTCAACGTCAGACTTACTAAAGAAGCTACTGGAGAAAGCAGGATAATGACGTTCAACAACGTGGTTATATCCTGTTGTTTGTAGTGGCAGACTTTGACCAGGCATATCTATATACAGTAACAGAGAGGAACATTTCTTGTAATTTTTTATATCACCACCTACAGATGATGTTCTGTATCTTTATAACAAGATTCTCGAGCCCTTGCTGTTCTCTTTTTCATCCTCCCACTTCTTTTATTCAAGTAATAAGAGAGAGATAGGCTAAAAGATACGTGAAAAAGATCACAAATGTTTCAAGAATGCAAAAATTTGAAAGTACCTCCTGTGCATTTTGTAAATGTGATTGGCAGGTTACTCACCAATTAAACCTCGATTTCTAATGCCAAACTGCTGACGTAGAAGCTGCTGATAGAAGCGAAAATAAATTCCGAATATACACTCACTCCCCACCTCACCTCAGAGCTCAGGATCTGATTGATACAGACATCTTCAGAGTAAGAAGTGCTTGTAGGATCATAAAAACAAAGTGGTTTGGGTTGGAAAGAATCTTAAAGATCACTTTGCTCCAAACCCCCTGTCATGGGCAGGGACACCTTCCTCTATACCCAGTTGCTCAAAGCCCCATCCAGCCTGGCTTGTTCATTTTCAGACAGATGTTGTCAGAGGATGTGTCTGCTTGGCCAGGCAGTCCTGTATATCCCACTGTCCTGGTCCCCCTGATCGTGCCCTCAGCCATCACCTAACTGCAAATCAACATAAGACAGGTGCTTGCCTGAGCTGCCTCAGGCAGCAATGCAGGGCTGGGGAGGTGAGCTGGGGAGGTGAGCCAGGGTGCTGTGGGCAGCTGGGGCACCGATGTGTGGGGAGCTCAGTGAAGTGTATTTACTCTGTGGCACAGCCACTCCTCACTGCACACACATTTCTATACATGTCACTGATGACTCACCTCCTCCTTTTTGTTCCTCAACCATGCCAGCAGAGTGGAATACAGCAAACTGGTGTAGAGGATTGAAGAAACGTAAGATAATTTATGCTGGAAGGCAGAGCTTCAGCTACTCATCCTTTCCAGGCCCTCAGCCTTTCACCAGTCAGAGCAGAGGGTCAAATGAATGGTGGCTGCCCTCCCCAGATTTGATGCACTATTTGTAGATTTTTCTTTTGTTAAGGTTTTTGTTTGTTTAATTTGGTTTTAATTTTTTTTTCTTTTCTTGTTTTTAACCTGCTCCTCTCTTTCCTCCTTTAGCCTTTAGCTTTGGCATGGTAGATTGTATTTGGTCTAGATGGCTCAGGCCATGATGCTCTCGTAATAATTTCTTCCTCCTCCAGTTAAGGAAGGGTAGTGATAGAGTGGATAGGTGGGTACCTGGTGCCACCCAGGAACTATGCAAGACATAGATGTAGATTTTTATTGCTGAAGATCATCTGTTTGAAATTGTTTCATGTTACATAAAGTCTAACTCAGGAAGCCTACTCTTCTTATACCATCATGGGGGTGAAATTGGTTAATAAAAAAAAAAAAAAATAGGGAAAAATGGGTGAAAAAATTCACCTGCATCCTAAAGAATTGCATGCCTTCAGAAACATGCCTTCCCAGCAACTTTAGTGGGTTACTTCCATCTCCTCAGCATCTCCAGCTCCTTCAGTTCACTACATTTAGTACAAGGAAAGCATATGTGCCTGAGCCAGTGGTGCAAATGCCACTCCTGAAGCCACTCTATACGTGGGACTGCCACCAGGCCACCAATAACTGTAGCACTGAGCATTGCAGCATATAAATTTCCCGGTGGATCTTGCCCCTTATCTCTTGGGATGGTAATTCACCTCCTCTGAAAATTTATTTCCTTCCTGTGGATCCTGGGGGACCTCTGGCTCTAGACTGGTATATTTCCACAAAATGTTTTAGACTCAAAGATACTATGTTTTCTGAGGTAAAACAGTTTTTCTGAAATAATTACAGTCCACGTAGAACAATACTGTATTCTTTCCTCCCACTTGCCTCATTCCCTAGAAAAAAAATAGAAACCAGTTGGGAAGAGTTGGATGTCTTTTTGTGAAAAAAAAAAAACCACTTGGGATCTTCCTACGAGCAGGAAGAGAAAGCGTGAGATTAAAGAAACTGTGGTGCCTTTCTCACCTCCTCTGTAATACGCAAGACTGGATTCATGTTGCCACCTACCAGTTCAATTTGGCACTGATGTAGTTTACAGATTTCCATTTTGTTAATTCTCTTTCTTTTACAAGCCCTGTGCTCTTGTATGCTTAAGGGAGTCGAGCCTGGACAAGTCTCAAGCAGAGTAAGAGTATTGTTAACACAAATAGCATTAAAATTGTCATCAAAATCAAAAACATTGTTCTTTTTTGCAGGTCAGGAGCCACGTTACTTTTCCAATCTTTCAAAGACCCATTTGTACTGTTTTCCTCTCCCTGAGCTAAGGAATCTGTAGCTGTACATTTGAGACTTCTCATTTGAGAATATTTGAGCAGGTCTTCCTTTGTGCTTGGGGTATCTGCTTAAGCTCTTTAAATTTAGAAACAGTGTCTTCTACCAGCAGTAACTTTAGATGAATTAAATAGTATTTGTTAGCAGCAGAACATCAGGAAAGTGCTTCTCTGTCACCAAGATGAATAGCACTAGAGAATTATGCTAAAATTTCAAGATGCATATGAAGTCTTGCTCATTTCAATCAATTAACTCAGGTCCCTGTTAACACTTCTAAGTTGATAAATTACTGCAGCTTTGGCATTACAGCAAAAGCTGTACCTATCTTCTATTTTTAAATTATTTTCATTAATAAGTCTTCTGTGGTTGTTATCCAACCACACTCCAAAGAATTCTCCAGTTGGTAGGTTGGATGATACATCTGACTTCCAGAACTCTAAAATTTTTCAGATACCAGTATTTAGCTAATCATCACAGTCAGCTGAGATGTAAAGACTCAAAACAATGGCATGTCCCATACACAAAGAGGAGATATAAAGGATAAAGAAAGCAGCTGAAAATATTAGATGTCTATTGTTCATGTGCTAATGGATGATAGATATGAAGATTATTATGAATAGTACTATTCATTCTTATTATCCCCACTAAGTATAGCATCATTATTTCTTTAACTTTCTTTAGAATAATTGTGAGGGAAAACTTTAATGAATTCTCCTTAGAAGTCAGTTTTGGTGGCAGCTAGTGTTAAAAAAATCTAGTCTTTTTTTTTCCTCCAACATAACGACAACAAATTAAATGATTCATAGAAAAATGTCATGAATTTGCCTGCATTTCAGTCAGTTCTTTAAATACATATAGTTTAGAACATTTACTCCTGCAGTTTATGAAACAAATACATACTGCCCTCTCTCTGGATCTTCTTAAAAAATTTACAAAACTTGATTAATGGGCTTTGATCACAAACTTGGATGCCTGAGTACTTTACAGACAAATTTGCCAACTGAAATGCAAACAAATTTTTCCAAAATATTTTTAACATGTTTTCTGAGATACAGAAAATAAAAATCCACATGTTGCTTTTGAAGTCAGAACATGCTTAAATGACTAAACAGATAACGTTTTCAAGACATATGATTGGATTATGAAGGTAAAAACAAAGTAATGGTAGCACACTGCAATAATTCATATCCCTGCGGAAGTATTTCTAACCTTATTGCAGTCTTACTTTTTTTCTGACAGATCTTACTTACGCTTTCTCAATAATTAAAACAAGAGACGAGACAAAAAAGGGATCATGGAGGTACCTGCACAATTTTTATGCAGTATCTACCCAGAGTCATGAGTAAGAGGAAACATTCCTCTCTATCTTAAGTTTGGTGTTACATCTCTACATAAATCTTGTAGATAATCACATATGGCACTATTCTGCAAGATGGCAGGTGCTCCGTGTGAGATGCTCTGTTTTCTGAATGTTGAGTGGGAGTTGAGAAGTGGTTTGGACTGTGTTACACTATCATGAGAAGCTGAGCAAGAATTGTTTATTTTCATGTTTACAGTTCTGACTTATTTAAATAGGGAAAAAAACCCCAGAAAACATACAGAAAGGGCTAATTAAACTCAAATTCCTGCAATTGTTTGATATCTTTGGAAGTAAAGAATCAGTGTGTCCCTCACAGCTGATTCAGAGCAGTTAAAACCAGAGACAATGGGTATGCTTATGATTCTTTAGAAATCCCTTTCTAGATGGGTATTACAGAAGATCCAAAAACTTTAATGCAAAAAGTTCAGAACATTTTGTCCAGCTGAAAAGATGAAGTACTTTGGGGAGAATTAGCTCCAGCAAGAGACAGAAGAGGAAAACAACCTGAACTGCCAGCCAGGAAATTTTCTCTTCTGTGCTTTCCTTGTCTTTGATATCAAAACAAGAATTGCAATTTGAGTAAGATGAAAATATGTTCTTGATCTTCTGGTATCCCTGGCAAGAATGGGCCTCATCTCAGAGACTGCAGTCCAGGAGCCTGACTGACTAAACTTCAGGATGCTGCAGCAGGGAGCAGGTGCCAGCAGGCTGGAAAGATTCATGGGAGAATAATACTTTCTTGTTCTGTCACCAAAAGGGAAATTACTGCTAACAAGATAACAGTTGTTGTTCTATTTAAATTATCCTAGTAAAATCATTTTTTCTGACACCTATTCCCTACACTACGTCTAAACAACACATGAGCAGGCACTATGCCATCCAATAAGCTAAGCAAGACAGTTGTAAAAGTGCAGGCAGCTTGCAGATGATTCATTTTTGTGATTAGTGGTAATGAGCAGTGCTCTTTCTAGAAATGCAATGATTTCTGTTGACCTTGTTTCCTGGGCATTAATGTAAGTTTGAAAATAAAAATCCTCATTCAAAGCTTGTTCTGTCAGCTGTGGCACTATGGCTAGTGAAAAACTTGCATGGGATTTTATGGTGACTTTAACACATAGTCTGCTATAAGGCAGACTCTGGCCGTCAGTGGGGGATGTCAGATAAGCTCTGACTCACTGGGAAAGTTGATGTGAATGTGGCAGCTTCAACATATTTTGGATGTCAAGACTGTCTGACAGTTTGAATCCCACAGCTGGTCTTACATAAGACAGAGTTGTAGCCCACCCTTCCTCTGCTGGGGCAAGCAGAATTGCTGGCCATGATCTCTTTCTCACTGTTGCTCTTGGGGTGCTGGGACGGACAGTGGACACAGGACAGGGAAAAGGCATAGGACCAAACAGACATGCCTCAAGCACTCATACAAGTCTAATTATAATTTGCCTAATAAAGTCTGCTTCTGACCCAAAAAATCTCTAAAAAGCATTTTCCTGGCTTTACCAATTCTCAGATCTCTTTGGTGACTTCATGTTCCCTTTACTATGAAAATGATGAGAAGAAATATGCCCACTAAGAATGAAAATTAATTTATTTATTTGAATCTCTTGTTTACTAAAATTTAACCTCTTAGAAGGCTGCCTTCATCCTTTTAAATGTGCATGTTTTAGTAATGTTCTTTTTCTTTAAGAAAATGACAACTCTTACTAATTCCTCCACCCATTTGACTAATTGTGGCAGTTATCAATTATAATGCAACAGACTTCTTTTAAAAGCTCATCTGGAAAAAAAAATCATCCTCTTCCCACTAACACCAAAATTCCCACCAAAAGATCCTGCAGTAGCTAGCAAGAACACAGCAAAGATACAATACTTATAGCATGAAAAATTCAAAGTAAATAATAATTTTAGTAGTCAACACAAGAATAGAAGGGCTCCCTGAGCCTGAAATACACAATAGAAGGTCACTATTCAACAGACATGCTGCTAAAATATTCCTAAATTATGTGAAATTCTAAAGCATTTTATAAGATTCTTTTTGATCTTGATTTTGCACAAATCCAGATTTAATGAAAAGTCTGTTTTTTACCCTAAACCAGTAATTTACAAAGGAGTTCTGAATCAATGAAAATTCAATTCTAATATTCTTTCAAATCATATGTGATGAAGATCTTGCCTTTTCAGCTTTGATGATAGGGTTGCATGGGCTTCATATAAAAGGTTTTAACTGAAATTTGGAACACAGGAGCAAGACTGAGGTATAATTTTTGCTCTGCATGGGGCCATTCAAAGTTTTAATGTCTGTGCAAGGTACAGTGATTATGAAAAATGTCAAGCCTCTGTTATTATCTGGAAAATTACATGTTCTCAGAGGGGAATTCCCTCTGTTTTCTCTCTTTTGTTCCTAACTTCTTAAAAAATTGAGAGCCAGGGACAAAAATCTCCATACCTATTGGAAAACAAAAATGTAAAAGCTGAAGCTGGCAAGCTTAGTTTTTTGAGTGCCATGCTAATTTAGGCAGACATTCTAAGGGCGCAGATAATGATTTTTTTTTTGTTTGAGCAATGCAAATTTCACAAGAACTCCCACAGAAGTCAGATGCTGTACAAGAAAACTTGTCAGCAGAACTTGTATAGAGTACCCAGCAAACCTCATGGAGCCAAGAGGCCCAATCACAATACAGCAAATATTTGAATCAGTATGAAACAAGGAATGTGCCTCATCATAAAATGTTGCAAATATTTTCATTAATTTGGAAAGGCAACAAGAATTCATAGAGTCTTCAGATGAATTGATGCCTAGTTCAAGAATATGTTAATCTCAGAGGAAATCTGTGTTCATAGGAAATATGAGGCGTGCGTTTTTAAAAGAGTTTTTAGCATGGGATACAAAATTGGAGGCATGCAGACAAGGAAGAAGGACAGAAAGAGGGAACTCCTTATAGGAAGATAGAATGAGGGTGAATAAAACTTAAGATATTTGCTGAAGAGCACAGCAGCTGACTTAAGCTAAGGGTACTCTCATGGGTATGTAGGTTTTGTAGCATTCTGGTGAATTACTGTAAAAAACTCTGTTTAAAAATAGAAATAAATCTGAATTGAAACAGTAAGGGCATCTTTGTGCATTAAGCAAACGTTTGAATCTGCCCCAATACAATGACCCCACGCTGGGGAAACAGGCTATTTGAGAAGAAGGAAATTATGCCAAATACATCTTATTTCTGTGAAGTGTTGTTTGTGTGGACTGCTTATTATCACCAAACTGGAATAAAAAATTAAGAACCACCTAAAGCAGCTGTAGTCTATCAGCAAGCCAGTGGCAAACAGAGCACTACAGAGTGTCAGCAGGACCTGAGCACCACAGCCATTAGCAGCTGAGCACAAGAATCCCAGAGTGATCTCTGTAGAAAACACTGATACTAGTGATCCTAAGGTAGGTTTGTGTGGATCTGGAAGTAGACTATGCTAAGGGGGCAATAACAGCAGCTGGACTCCTCTGAGTATTCAGCTAAATAAAACAGACTGTGGGAGGAGCATCTTTATTGATCCTTACTGATTGACTAAGAGCACACTGTTGCCTTAGTGTTGGTTATCACCCAGAGGAATAGTTTAGACTAAAAACAGCACACCCTGAAGCAGTCCCTGGGTCCAGTTTAAGAGCCATTGTGTGTGCCACATTGCCAAATGCAATGTAGACAAGACAGATTTGCATCCTTCCACAGTCCTCCAACAAAACCCAAAAACCTCCAGTTTCATGCTATGAAGACAATCACCATAAACCAGTTTGACAGGCTGGATGTGGCTTCGGCATTACTCCAGAGACTCTGAATTAAAAAAAAAACAACAAACCAAACTAAAATATATACACAGGCAACAAGCAGTACATCATAGGATCATAGTGCCACAGGAGCATCATAATCATACAGAGGCAATGAGGAGACTCAGAACCATTGCAGGGGAGTGTGCATGCAGTCAGTCTATGCCACTTCACTGAAACTTCATTGAAGGCCACCTCTGGCACTGCTTTACTTAACTTTATAAGCATAGTCTTTGAGAGACAGAGGTGAACTCTTTCTGGTAGCCACTCACAGCACAGGACCATCCTGCTCCTGCTACTGAGCTGCTCTGTGGTGTGCATGCTCTGCTCTCTTGACAGCTCCACAGAAGGATGGGTTACTCTCTTACAATTCTGCCAAAGTCCCACAGAAGGATGGGTTACTCTCTTACAATTCTGTCAAAGCCCTGTTAATTTAAAGCCATTTGTTTAACACTGAAAAAGGCTCCTTCACTTCTGAGAGTCACTCAGTTTTCTGTGGGGATCCTCAAGCCAAAGAACACCAGAAGTTGACTGCAGTCTTTGTTGCTGTCACATTCTTGGCAGATCTCATACAGAGGCCATCAGCTGACTCTTGGAGAAGGGGTAGTAGGAAACTTGAGACGAGTTTGGAAAAGACTTATTTGAGGGGCATGCTAGTTTGGGATTTATAGGATATAGTGGATAAAATATGAATATAAAGATATACAAAGAATATGTGGTACCAGGTACCAGACAAGAACTGTTAATCAGCAGGAAGGAAGCAGTAATTTAGTGCAATTTCCTGTCATTTCTGAGTTGATCTAAGGAAATCGGCTTGTTGGCCACACGTTCTTTCCAGTCATACATACCAAAATGTATCAAGCCTTCTGCATGGTCAATGTTTTTAAAAGCCTCTGCTCAGTAGACACCCAAGACGGAAATAATAGAGAATATATTAGCAGTTGTACAATCAAATTTGCTGCACTGAGGTCAGCTCATTTTCCCAGTAAAATCCTTTCCATATTTTACAGGAAATAAAAATTGTATAGTATGCCAAGTATTTCACAACTTCCTAGCTAGAGAACACCAAAACCCAAAAACGTCAGTGTGAAGTGGATACAGAGGGTGCTTTTTTCATATTGCAAGTCTCTCTTCTGGCAAGCAGGAATGTACACTCAGTGGACAAACAGAATAATATACATCAGGAAAAACCTATCTTGCCATAACTGTGTATATTTGTAATTCACTAAACTGAACTAGTTCTGACTACAAGCACAGTAAATAAAATCACACCAATGGCTGTGACAGAAACATAAGGCCTTAAATATGGGACAAAAGCCATCTCTTAAACAGTACATTTAGCACATATATTAGACCAGCACACCTTAAAATAATCTGAAAAACACTGTATCCATTCACACTTTAAAGACTAAAAACACAATAAAGGCAATCTTTAAATTTGTGGTTTGTTAGGAATAGTCTCCATAGGCTCTTCATTTCATTTTGGATGCAGTATTTTAATATGGGATCAAAAAAAGCCTGATACAATGGCAGTGAGCTGATCAATGTCCCTTCTTCTACACTTCACATACCTAGAGACTATTTGGAGATCTGTTTTTCTTATGCTACAAAATTGTGATCCCAAATTTGTAACATCCTACACCAAGACATCCTGGAAAGAGAGAATAATTATGAGGAGACATATCTTTTTCCTGGTTCCATTACCTGATGACTTCAAGATTTATGAGTATGGAATATTTTATAGGCAAGAAAGAAATACACTTCCCACAGTCCACCTGTTAACCGTGCTCACTGTAGTGCCTCAGGGTCCAACTATGGAGTTGTGCAAGCACAAAAGAATGGATGGTTTCTGCTCTACACACCTCAGCATTGTGAAATGAGGCTGGAGCATGTGGAGCCTGAGGCACTGCACGGCAGCTTCAGACCACCTTTGAGACAGGTGTACCCCATCTGATCCAGCAGCCCTGGTGGCCTGTAAACTGACCCACAGCCAAAAACACCTCCCTAAATCCTGCCAGTGACACGAGGCTGAAAGTCAGGTATTGATCTGCTGTCTCCTCCTGTTTCTTCTCTCATCATTCTCTGCAACAGGAAGGATAGAGGAGAGCATTGCTCGTGCTCTGATCCCTTAAGCACGCCCTGCAGCTGACACCTGAGTGTCAGCAAGCTGACCCGGGAGCTCTCCCTGGGCAGCTGTGTCATTCAGGGAGCATGCAGAGCTCAGAGAGGCCATGGCTTTCTGTGGGGTGGATGCCATTGCTCTCTGGCTGAGCTGGCAGGGTTTCAGCATCCTTCCTGCACAATCTTCGACGTGAACTGCTGCCCAAGCTGCCACACCATGCCCTTGTTGACAGCACTACTTGTCACCAGCAGTCCCTAAGGGCTTCATTTATACATTGTGAGGGCTCAGCTCCCATTGCTCCTGACCCCAGAAATGTCTCATGAGCATGACCTGCAGGGTCCTGGCAGTAGCTCATGTATATAAGTTTAGGATACATTCAAGTTTAGAATGTCATGTGACTAATGTGTTTTCTTGCAGTGATAGTTTGAGCCAATTACACCGAAGCTGTTTTAAACTGCAGTCAAAATAATATCTAAAGCCTTAGTTTCTGCTTCCCCTCCTGAGGGAGGCAGGGAAGACATATTAGAAAGAGCTGCAGTTACATCTCTCTATTTCGAAGAAAAAAATGTGTATCCTTTGAAACACAAGAAAGCAGGAAGAAATTCTTTCAAGACTCTGCTTTGTTCTCCTTCCATGATCTCTTTCATGGTTTACAAGGGGTGACAATGTGCCACAGCATGACAGTAGCAAAGAACAAGATGAAGGACTTTCTTTTGGTTTGCTGCTGTACAGTCAATGGGTGGAGCATCACAGCCAGGGCTCACATCGCACATTGCCTGCAGCAACATTCAACTCCGTAAGTATGTACAAGTGAAGAAGTAACTCTCAGGTAAAGAAGAGAAAGTGGTAGTGATTGATGTCTTTCTTACTTCATGTGCTTCCACTGAAAAAATGTTTATTCTCATTACTTCGTTTTTTTTCTCTTCTGCTGAGAGCTATTAGAAACTAGAGCTGGAGATGAGCTGAAAGAATCAGTCTGAATAATGCTTTGGTGTAGAGAGATCAAGGATAAGGTACAAACAGAACTGAACATTTCTGAGTTGCAGTGGCAACATTTTTTAATTAATTGTGTCGGTCTGCTGAGTCCATGACTGTGTCCACATGGCACACCCCAGCCCCAGGTGAAAATGGGCCTTCCTAAAACTCGGCATGTGCTACCATGGTTCAGACATTAGTGAATCAGTTGAAGACCACTCATATTAATTGACTGCAGCAACTTAGTTCTCATCTTAACAAGGTAGCATCAAAACCTGAATGTACTTTTATGTGTGGTAACACTCACATGCTGTGGAAAGACCTCCTTGAAGGAACTCACTACCTACTCAGTTTGAGATTGGTTTAATTTAGATACTGGAGCTAGCTGAGTCTCAGGAATCCATGAGCTCCTTCCTATCAGAAACTGCCTTTCTCACTTCATTGATATTGGAAGGAATAAGGATAAGGAAATAGCCTTTTTTAGGAAGGATTACGTCAGTAAGGCTCAACTCCTTTGCTGGCAGACAGCATTAGGATAATTTCTTTAAAGCTCTGTAGCTCTTAGAATAGTGTGACAACAGAATCTTCTACCCAGGCTGCCTTGGGGACCCCACTTACAGATCACAATGGAAGAGGAAGTGTAGCTCTCCTCCTACTACAGATGGGGAGCAGTACAGTCATGTTCTCCAGCTCAGTCCCTCACACTCTTCAGTATCATTTAAGAGCAGAACTAAGGAAGAGGCTCCGTCGATCATTCTTTTTACACATGAAAAATATGTAGGACCTCTGAGACTGTGCAGTGTGGTTACTGTTACAAGCCATCATATATTTCTGCATTGTCTTTATTTTTATACAAGAAATATTTCAGGTAATTGTTAAACATTTACCAAACCTGTGTACTTTCTCTTTGACTATTCAGTGTAGAAAACACACATACTAAAGTAGTAATATCCACATACTTTACCCTGACTGTCATTAGGATGGGAGTGGGATGAGATGTCAAAAGGCAGAATCAAAAGCAGAAACAATATCAATTGTGTCTTAAGAGTATAGATTTCCATGGAGCAACAGAAAGTAAGTTTTTTGCATTACTAGTGCTACAATTCAAATAACCTGGGACAAAAATAGTCCTGTAGGTGTAATAAAGACCCCTATGTACCATGTACAAATTATTATAACTGAAAATAGATGGCAGAGCAAATGGAGAAGAATTATTCCTTTAATAGTATGTCCATGGTCCCTCATGATTTAGGAAACATAATGGTTCTGCAGGGTCTGGAGGAGAAACATAGAAGTGTAAATGTATTATTCTCATTTAATTATCCTGCTCTTCTCATATTACTGTAATTCAACACTTAATTTATCTTGAAAGCTAATAGCTTAGTACAGGAATTCAATATCTGTTCTTTTTGCCCTGGAAGCTATATTTTACCAAAAAAAAAAAAAAA
>VWZU01010718.1:671361-718952 GCA_013397095.1 Sterrhoptilus dennistouni
TAGTTGTTTTTTTTGCCTCGAAACTAATTTTTAAAAAAAAAAAAAAAAAAAAAAAAAAAAAAAAAAAAGACTGAACATATCTGCAGAAATACAAAAGACAAAAAAAAAGGACAGAGAATAGGTGAGTGTTTTAAAATAGTCTCATAATTCAATTTTGTATTCTTTCTATGTTAAATACCATTTGAGAAAAACAAAAATTAATTCACTGATATTCCTGATCCTGATGAAAGATAAATAGAAGATTTGGAGAGAAAAAAAAAATAGATAAAGGATACCATGAAAGTAATTCAGAATAGGCACTGAAGGTAATTCTTAGAAGTATATTGTTTTGTGGTCAAGAAATCACACATTATTAATTACAGACAGTAATACTAGTAGAGAAACATTATCCTGACTGGGTGGCACAGACAAGCAGTCAGAGAGCTAATTGATATTATTTATAGCTGCAATTAAATGTAACAAAATGGTGCTACCATTATTGGCAAGGACAAAAGGAAAGGCAAGTTTAGATGTCAAGTTCCAATAACCAAATTTTCTCTTTAAATCAGTGGAAGTGTGGCTAAATGCCAGTGTCACATTTTGGCTCCAAATTCAACTTAGTTTGATGAGCTTTACTGGGTAATGTGTCTTCAGAAACTGAGTCACTGTGAAGATATAATGTTTACAAACTAGGAGAACTCTGCACATGCAACGCCTTCATCACCTGAGCCTTGCACAGATATTTTTAATAGCAGTTTTAGAAAGCATCCATCATATGTATGAATTACCAGAAGTACTAGGGATTAACTTCTTTTATCCACAAGGGAGGCAGTTTGCATTCACTGCAACTCTAAAGTGTGAAGTAGGAGATTGAAGGTGAGAACATAAACATCCTAATCTTTGTTCTCAAGGATATTGCTACACAATATCACTAATGTTCTGAAACGTGCATCTAAATTTAAGTACCCAAAGCTATATATCTACAGGTTTTCAGATATCCTGTGAACGTCATGTTGTGTCCTTTATTTAGGAATAGGAGAAAAACATCTGTGTAAATATTTAAGAAGTAATATGATTATGTTTTCCCCCAGTGACCAGAAATTCAGGTTTTATGATTTGAAATTTCAGCAAATGTATTCTCTTTTTCTTTGCAATTGAAACAAAGCGCTTTTCTTGGTTTATTTTGATTTGGTTTTTTATTTTAGTCAGAACTGTATAATTAAACAAACACTCATACAGAATTGTGAAGGTTTTATCCTGTAATTATTTCAGGACTTGCTAAAACTTCCCATCTGTTAAAAAGAGTACTACTATTGATAACTCAGGAATAAGCTGCATATGTCTTTTTTCAAGCAGAAAGCCATTACACGATTAAAAGGAATTAAGATATATAGAGAGGAGATTAGAGTGCTTCCTAGGCTTTTTCTGCTAAAGAAAGTTGACTAAGACACTCCGTACAAGCTTACAGAACTCTACACTTAACAGTGCAGTTCTGCTGTACTGTAAGTGAAATACATCTAATTTTTTTTTCTTCACATTTTTTCTTCCTCCCTATTTAAATATATGTATTCTTTTCTGCTTTGCAGGAAAATACATTTTGCACTGGAAGTGTTTGTATGCTCCAGATACAAAATTTGCTTTATGCAAAACACAATTACATCTGGCACTCATCACCTCTGTGTGCTGCTGCTCTTATCCGCACTGAGCAGGGGCCTGACTATTCCAGGAAGAATGGTGTTTTATTTGCTGGGGATGTAAGTCACAACCCAGCATGAACAGGGTCTGTTCAGTGAGCAATTAGCTTCTCTTCCAGTTCTTTAGTTTTAAGAGGCCTTTGGGATTGTCAAAGCCATTGAGCAAAATAAACAGTAAGTATTTTAAAGAAGGAATCTGTGTCTTCACAAGCTGAATCAGACACAGACCCTTGCAGCTCTGGGAAGTGTTTTATTAACTATCCCCTTCTGGCTCCCTCAGGCAATATGCTTGACTTAGCTTCTTGATGTTTCATGAAGCTGAATGGATTGCTGATTAGTATTGCATGACTTTTACTTCCCATTTTATTTCTATGTCTAGCTTTGACATTGCTCACACCCCTCCTTTGCAATCCACACCCCCTCAAAAAATGTTCTGACTGAAGCCATAAGGCAATGATCTCATTCTCAGGCAAGTTTCAGCATCTCCTTATGGTTCTTGGAGAACTTCACATTTCTTGCCAGGCCTAAGTATGGATGGGAGTGTAAGAGTAGGTGGATGGGTCTTTTCAGCCAACCCTGGCAGCAGGAAAAGCTGAGTTAGTCACAGATGCAGAGGGAATGCATGTGATAGGGAGGGCTGAGAGAACAAGATGTGTGCAGAGGTTGGGTGTACTATCGAGAATCCAAAAGCAAGACAGGAGATTATTTTTATGCATATTGTTCCAAGCCTGCAAAGCTTGCACAAAAGGCTCGATCAAAGTACATGAAGAGAGTGCAGAGTTGTTAGGAATCAGCTCCTAAAAATTCCCATTTCAGCTCTTTCATGAAGAGGACTGGCTAAATTTACAGGCTGTTTTCTTGGTAGATTAATTTAGCATCTGTTGATTGATTTCAAATGATTCACTGTTCTTTATAATAAAAGAGAGAGACAAGAAAAAAAAACAAAACAAGACAAATATTAAATTGAATCATGGTGGCATAGTATAGCTCTTCTTGCTTGAATGGTGGGGACCTGCCTTACTTTAGAATGGACACCATCTCAACTGTAAATTCCCTGAAGGTACCTTATCTGTGATACACTTCTGCCCTTAAAAGAAGCCATTCTGAACTATAGTCAATAGCATTACTTCTCAGGTCCTATCTTCTCACAAGAGAACATGTAAGCTGGGCATGGTTTATTTTGACAACCAAAGATTTATGATCCACGTGCACTGTGGGAAGCACTTACACTGTTGGCTGTCATTTTAAATTGAGTGCATGTTGAGCCCAGTTTGCATTTATCTTTTCTGCTAGGTTCCTTCCTCAACTGTCACACTAAATCTGTTACAGAAAAATCCTGTTTCTACATGGAAGTCAAGCAGGAATATTAGCATTGCTTACAAAAAAATGAACTCTAACAAAACAAAAACTTGCTGTCAGTTTCCTATGCCTTTCATCCTCTTAACATTAGCCTGAAAAATTACACTGGCCAAGAGATGTTAAAGACGTCAGCTTGAAGAAAGCAAGAAGTAATCACTTACACGTATCTTTTCATAACCCAAGCCATTTAATTTGCATACTCACAGCTGAAATGGGTCATAAATTCTTTTTAAATGGGGGATACTTTGTTCAATTGGTTTCAAAGTAATTTATTTGCATATTTTATTGCTGCTATATTTATGACACTATTAAGATCACAGTGAATTTATAAATCTTCAAATACCTGCTGTAAGAACCAAGTCTCGCAAATGTCTTTTTAAAACAGAAACTTTCAAAGGGTGGCACCTTATCACTTTCTTATTTTCATGAACCAATATGAAAAAAGGCTTTAGTACTTTCATATCCATTTAACAAAGAAATAAATTTTCTGGGTCTAAACTGATCTTTGCCTCGCTTTCATTTCTGATATGCAGAGCACTCCATTTCCTACGTGTATACTCCCAGTCCTCTCTACTTTCAGCTCTGAAACTGGAGTTTGCACCAGAATTCCCCACCTTCCCCAGCTGTAAAATGGGCAACATATTCCCCTGACACTGGCCAGCCACCTCTCCAAAGTGAAGAACCCAAATGATTTCAAATATATATAATATGTAGAAGTCCGTTTAAAATGAGGTAATAATTTTTTCACTACAATAAATGTCATAAACTAACGGCACTAATAAACACTTAAACATGATAACACAGCAAATAGTGCATGTCAAGGTTCTGGTGCATCACTGAAGACAAAGATGATGGGTACTTATAAAAGCAAAGCCTTTTATTGCATCGTTATATCAGTCCCATGAAGGCAAAGTTATTAGAGTCCAGAGAAGTATGCAGAAGCCTTCTAAGTCCTAAGCAGAAGCAGCAGCACAGCTGCAGTAAAGGCATCAGTAGTTTGTGTTCTGTGAGCATCTTATCAGTAGCAGTCCATGCAGTAGCAACAACAGCGGCATTGGTATTTTTGTGAATCCTCTGTGTGTGTGTAGTAGCTACAAAAAAGCTACAAAATTTCAAAGCAGTGCATTTTTATTCTATTTTTGCCAATTAGGTACACACACAAATTTTCTATATCCTTGCTGGACCAATCCTAAGTTAAGATTGATGCACAAAGACAAATGCATATTCTTAATTCTACACATATAGCTCTACCTGTTCTAAGAATGCATACCAAGGTCACATTGTTCTCATGTCTAGAGTTTATCTATCTTTGTAAAAGGCAATGCCACTAAACTTTAAACTACATCATAGGGCTTCTCTTACTAGCTAATACAGGCATTTAAAATCCTCTATTTATTTAAAACTAAACTTGCATTTCTACTTCATATCTGCATGAATTTGTGTATTTCAGTTTTTCTGAAAGTTTTAATTCAGTACTCACATCTTTGGGCACTCCTGAGACTGTAGGAATGGGGCCCGAGGGGATTTGTACCCCAACAAGTGCATTGTATACTATATATATATTTTATGTCCAGTACAAGGCTTTTGGAAAACAAAAATTCTCCTCTGACTCTGTTTGAAGCTAAAAGCACACTGAGTCTTGTTATTATTCTGGAAATTAAAGTGCAGCAATATTTTCTATTAATGTAAAAATAAACAAATAGGGAATAGTCAGTTTGTAGGAAAGGAACATAATGACTTAACAGATTTACCATTTTGTTCGGAGGTTCACTATTTTAGCATAAAGGAATGCAACATTTCATTTGGTTGCAGTTTTTTGTTTTGTTTTGGAGGGATAGTTGGGTTTTTTCTGGTTTTGTTTGTTTGTTTTTTAGAGAAAAGAAAAAGGAGCAAGATGTGGTAAGGAAGTAAAGACTATCAGGATTAAAAAATCTGTCAGAAGTCAGAGAGAAGAGAATGACATACTGCTTTGCAGCACCTTTCAGCCAACACAACCTGTCCAAAACCAATTCCCACAACAAGCAGATAAAGTTCCTGCCCTTCCCAGAGCAAGACTGGCACTCCTTGTGCAAACCTCTTTCACAGGAGTGACTTTGTATGTAAATCAAGTATTAAAATTCTTGTTATTCACCTTGCCAAAGACAGTAGCACCTGAAGAGTAATAGTTCAAGAGAGCCTGCTGTGCCTCTCACTAGCACCAAGAGGCTTGGGATGGGATATACCATTGTGAGAAATTATGAGTCTTTACGGTTTGGTGGTATTAGCCCTTGGGGATTCAGCTTCGTCCAATCCCCTCTCATATCATCTAGGAACCTCTAAAGAGCAGCCATCTCCTCCTTGGGATTTGCTTACAGTGCTCTGCATCCTCTCAGCTTGCTGGAGTATGAGTTATGCTGATATTCAGCTGATCTTAAATAAATAATCCATGCAAAGGCTGTAAATCAAACAATAGCAGATCTGTACTTATATTCCATTCTTACTTCTTCCTGCAAGTTTACAGTCCCTCTATATGGCATTTTGTTTACATTTGTGTCAAGTGATCAAAGGTGTAGAGCAAAAAAACCATCAAAGGTAATTTCAAAAGGCACCCAGCAGCCTTTTTCATTTCTCATTGAAACACTTGCAAGGGTAAAACTTCTGGACATAACCAAATATGTCCATTAATTATATAACTCTAAGGTTGCTTCAAGGTTCATCCAAAACATGTCTAGATATTTCTGTTGGGCAAACAAAATAATTTGTTTCAAGGTACCTTAAAATTAGGTTCCATCAGTTTTTCCTAATGCATTGCTCAAAGAAAGTTCAAAGAACTCATTCTGTCTGGATCCCTTAGACTGGTCTCTCATAGTAGATTACATTCTTACAGTGGCTGCTGTGCCATTACCTGTGTTATGGATTGCACCTCACTAGTCCAGGCAAGTTCACAGAAGGAACTGAATTCAAGCTGAGCACCTCAGAAACATCTACACAGAGCACCTTGATTTAAAAACCCCATGTCTTTCAATCTGAGACTGAAAAATTATTTTTGACAAAAGTACCTATAATTAAGGAAAAACAGCAGATATAACACCCCCCTGTCCCCCATTCCCTCCAATTTTAAATCAAAAAAGATAGTCAGAACAGGGAAGGTGTAACAGTATTTTCCATTTATGTTGTGAACAGAAAGTTTATAAACAGAATTACAATATTAGAAAAATATTTTAGAAAAGTAATCAAGGCCTCTTATCAGCTGATTTCATAAAATTTCACTTTTCTGCCTTCTTGATACACCTTGCCATACTTTCTTTTGCCAGTTTGATGCCACCTGGAGCATTTAACACAATGCTCATTTTCATGGGCCGCTCTCAGAGTACAATGTTTCCATTGGAATAACTAACGCCTACAGATAAGGCTTGAGTCAGTAACGTAGTCAATTCTGAATATAAAATAGACAAAGGAGGTTTGATGTAAGTTGGGAAATACTAATCAAGCCCTGTGAATCAAGTATTAAACACCACCATTACTTTTAAACATATCAACACAAAGTATTAAATTACTGGTTTACAGGACTCAAGCAATGAATGCATGACTTTGGAGGAGGTTTGGTTATACGAGATTAGGAGGAGAAAATGCAGTAGTTGAAACAAAAATAGATCATGAAGACAATTTCAAAAATCACTAACTTCTCTTTACCAGAGTGGATTTTGAGTCAAATGTGTGCTGAGAGCTTTACAATCAGTCAGAATCTGATCTTGATGAAAAGCAGACATAAAATAAGCAATGCCTTGCTTTGGATTTGTTTCTAAGTCATTCTTCTCTACTGAAAGGAAAGTCACACATGTCCTTAGGGGAGAATTCAAATTTTTCTCTGATGTTGTTGGTCTGAGAAGAAAAATTAATATTGAGACCACATGTTCCTAAGTTTGGGAAATGCCGTGTGGACTTGAAATACATGGTTTGCATTTGTAAGTGCTGTCACATGGATGTTGCCTCTCATCTGAACACCAGAAAAAACAGAACAGCTCATACCACCGAGGACTACTGTTTGAAGAGAGAATGTAGTTTGACACAAGGTCTCTAAATCTGAAAATACAGGGGATTTGAAAGAGGTCCGTTTCCCGTATCTTTTTGGTTTTAACAATTTAGACAGCCTTAAACATTTCAATGACTGATGAACACATTAATTGGGAGTGGTGTTTTGGAGTCACTGATACATTTGGAGATAAGTTTGTTTTATACCTAAATAGATGGAAAACATTTCTTTTCACTCTCAGTTTCTAACAATTACCATTCTTAACAGCTGTGTTGTTAGAACCTGCAGCTGCTTACTAAAATTAAATTCTTGGCAGTCACGACATCAATGTGATAAAGAAATCAACAAGAATCTGAAAATATTGCAACCGACTGCAGAGTATTTCAAGACTCTTACCTTTGAGACCATTCAAATAGTAAGTTAAAATGTTTGCAGGCAGTATGGAAGCTGATTAATCCCAATAGTGGACGAAACACAAAGGAACATCAATTTTGTGAAGTTGAATGTGAAGTAACTGTGTTATGATTTTATACCTGCTACTAAAAAACAACAACAAAAAAAAGAAAATTACTAAAGAACTATGAGTTGGATCAAGAGGGAGAGAGGTGGACGGAAGGAAGGAAGGAAGGAAGGAAGGAAGGAAGGAAGGAAGGAAGGAAGGATTATTGAAAACCAAAAAAATGTATCACTATTTGCTCCCCAGAAATGTGGGGAGGTCTTACTTTTGTAGGCATGAGAAGTAGACTCAAGCTGAAGTCTGAGAAGACGAAAACTTGGGGAACAAAAATGCTTAGATAAGACTATTCTGAAATAATTGAAGTGTTACATTGCTGAAATGCTAACTGTGATATGCAGCCCGTGCCAAAGGATGGAAGGTGACAAACATGCCATCAGACTTTAAAGTGAACTTTTGGAGGTGTCCTGTAACTGACAGGATATTTTGAGCTTGAAGTTTGAAAAAACAGGATAAGTAAAAAATATTAGAATATGTATACATGGGAAATTATTATAGCCTTTAAAGGATACAACAAAAGGTTTGGAGCAGGGAGTCAAGAGCACAAATCTGTTAAAGTTCTGTGAAGTCCATAAATGTGAGAAAAAGGTTACTTCAGGGAGTATACAACTGCATACAATTTCTATTTTCAAGAAAGTTCTTCCCCAGGTCCTCTTTAAGAAGGTACATGAGCATAAGAATGGAATTGTCTCTCAAAGGTTCTTTCACTGGTAGGAACACAGATGACAAATGCTACACATATATTTATTGCAAATTATCATCTTTGTGGGCAGCTACCAAGTAGACATCCAAGAGATTCGCTCTGCAGCCTACATATTTAACAATATCCTTAACAACTATGAAGAAAGAGAATGGGATAATGTCATGAGAAAGTTTTCTGAAAAAAGACAATAACTCAGGATAATAAAAATTTGAACTGTCTATAAGATTTGCTTGATGATATAGTTCTAACTGGCAATAAAATGAGAGATTCATTCAGTGTTGAAAACACAAAAGATGAAAAATGAAGGGAAAAAAATTCCTAAATAAATACACATAATAATTGGCTGCAAATTAAATTTTACAACTTTGGAGGAAGATCTAAGAGTCTTTGTAGATGGTTAACTGAAAATGTGGGCTAAATGATGATCAAAACGGTAAAAACAAAGACAGGAATTATTAGGCAAGGAATAGAGAATGAAGCAGAAAGATTAATTCTTCCTCAGTATATCTCCTTGGTGCTGACACCTCACGAAAACCTTAAGACTGATTGAAACAAAGGAACATAATGGAGCTGGAGGGATGAGTAGAAAGGCTTACCAAGAATGTCCAGAGAAAGGATTAGGGTTCCTCAATTTGCAAAAGAACTTTTAAATGAGGATTGCCTCTCTGTTTCTCATGTTATATATGCTAACATGCACCTAGGGAAATGAAAAGGCAAAAAACTTCAAAAGAACAAGACAAGGAACATTTTCACAAGATAAATCCTACAATCAGATCAGCTTTATCCCTCTCAGAAAGCCCCAAATTCATTAATGTCCAAAACAAATGATGAGGATCTGCACTTCTGTGTGTTATCAAAATACCCTTTCACTAGATGTCCGTTTTGAATTACAGTTATTGTCTTTTAGCACTATTCAGCATGAACAAGGGCTTGAAACCTTCCCACAAGGTGTTCCTAGATGTCACAGAGACACAAATGAGCATTTTAATGCACTAAAATTTTAACATATAGAAAAGAGAACAAAGCAGTTCAAATAAACAAATAAACAAAAAGAATTACAAATATACCTTTGCTTTGCAAATCCATTTGTTCAAGCAAAAAACCCAAACATATTTGAAATGCTAGAAGTTAAAACTAATGTCAGATGAGGGGCTCCGAAAACTGTAATAGCTTCCAGAAAAGAGGATCAAAAGAAATTACAGGCATTTGCAGCAAGCATGTTTTCAGATATACCTTGACGTGGGTCAGCCAAATCAAATGTCTAAAACCTGCTTATATCAGCTACTTTACACTCAACACATGCATAATTTATATCTTCTAAGTTAAAGTCACTGAAGCATTTAACTTTATCACCAGAAGAATAAACCTTTGAAAATAAAAAAACCGCCCTATATCATGCTTCATTTATTCTTTTCCCTGACAGAACAACTGACCCTAGTAGTCTGTTCTCTTCAGCCCTTGGTAAAACAGTGAAAGTTGTCCTGAGACTTTCAGGTTAGTGGCTCAATAGAAAGGATATAAGTGATTTCTGTGTGGCACATTCTGGATGCACCTTCTTTTACATGTATACCTACAATATGTGTGCTAGACAATCTAGTGACATTTAGATCATCTTTTCACTCATCTATCTCAGTTGATCTCTAGTCTGTGGTATCTCAAGTAGCAATTCTTTTCTTAAATGTTTACTCCCTTAAATACTCCCTCTAACAAGATCAAGATGCTTTTGTCTTCCTCTAATAACGATTGTTTCTTTGCAACAGTGAGAAACTAGCAACAAGATAGCTGTTTTGCACTCCTAAGCCAAACATTTGCTTGCCTGCAGAGAAAAAAACCTGTGGCAGCATATGTGTGGTTCAGCAAAGCACTTGGAGACATCTGCCACAGCGATATGTTTCACCAACTCAAATCACCAAGGACCAACTAAGAGCACTAAGTTAGTCATCAAGGCTAAATGTAAGACATAAGCCCCTGGTGCTGTCAACTCACAGCTAATTTAGGATATGACTATTGAGGACCCAGTTCTGTGAATAACTAATGAAAATGATTGCTAAAAGTTGAGAATTTTTGGGGGGGAAAGTAGACTGTTAATGAATGTTGAGTGAGCACCATATAGTTCTGAAGTGCTAACATGGCCCGATTTGCCATTTTCTGCACACTTGTGATATTTCCAGAGTTTTCAAAATCTCAAATAGCAAAAAAAACGCTGTTTCTTCCAGCAATACTGCCAACTCTGTGCTCCTCTATTTCTTTCACATAACTGAGCAAACCTTTTACAATATCCATTCTTGCTCCCATATTTCAAAGGACACGATTACTTACTATCTTGATGGGAGACTATTTATATCTACTGTTCAGTTGTTTCCAGTTTCTGCCTAAAAGTATGACTGTTCTTTTCAGCCAAGATCTTCCACTCCGTGAATCTGTACCTTAATTCAGACCCAATTTCTCTATTTCCTTCATAGAGATTTACTTTATCTTAGCATTAAAAAAAAAAAAAAAATCCCTAAAAGGGTGTGTTGAGGAGCTGCATTATCTAATTTTTGTAGTAATTTTCAGAATCTCTTAGAAATGCCAGATAACTTATAACAAGACATCTTAAACTTTAGTTTATATTTTTCCATGTTTTTATCACCTCAGTGTTCTTGCTACAATCTGAACACTTCTTCAATTGTGCAATTTTCAGTCCTTTCTCCTATGCTTATGGCAGTGCTTGGTTATGTTTTGCACTGCCAGTCTGAAGAGTGAAAAGGAAGAAGAAAAATATCTTTGTCATAGACTGAGCACTAACAGTAACCTGAAGTTTGATCTGCGGGCTAAAAATTAAATTTGTTTAATCACCAGACTGAATTGGAGAGTTCTTACCTGAGCTTGCTATACTGTCTGATTTCTTCTAATACTTATGAGCCATTCCACAGCTTTCAAAATGTCAGTCTACACAGGAAACATTTCAATATTCCCAGCCAGAAAATGTCACTCTGAGCTGGATTTCTTTGTGAAATTGTGTAAACAAAAGGCCGTCAAAGCTGGTGAAATTGAAAATTCTGTGAAGTTAAATATGTCTCAGAGGCCCATTTCCTGCCTTCTGGCTCTGATCCTAAGGAACACAAGTTCTCTGAGCATATCTTCTAATATGCTGAAATGCTAAAATTAATCTCTAATACTAATAGCAGGGAGAGGTGTGCTGGACATAAGATTAGTTTGTTTTGAACACCGTGTTTCATTAAGATGCAAAAATATCAAGCAAAAGAAGGAAAAGAAATAATCATCCCTGAAAAAAAGGAACCTTTGTCACACAGTCTGCAGGGAGTATCCATGCAGCCAGGATCTTGTTCATACAGAAATAAATGCCCCTTTAAACAAGTAAAACTCAGCCATAGCTACGAGGAATCCTTCAGAAAGCAGAATAATTACTATGTTATCTTAAGACACAAAAAAAAAAATTAACAGAATGTTTGGGTGTTTCCTTAAAATTACTTATAAAAATACATTAAAAAGTGCAGACACACACACACACACACACATGCATGTACCCTTGTACCCTTGAAACTAAGCAGTGCAATTAGTTACTACCAGTAACTGATTTGTTTAATGACCTTTGTGGGCTTTTTAGCAATCAGTGCTCCTCACTTTTTGAATATTAACGGGAGCCTCGAGATGGGGCACTGGAAGGTTAGTGCCTTCTGAAGCAATCACCCATTTGGAAGGAGACTAATTAACAGACTGCATTCAAGATTCTAGGGTGGTAAAGGTCTGTGGGAAAAGGTCTGAATTTACTGGTCAATTTAGAAAATAATAGACAAGCTTTGGGTTTCAAAGGCCCTGAAACCAAAAATTTCAAAGTCACTTACAAGCTGAGAAAAACTGCTTTGAATTTAACTAGGCAATGTTAGATCAGCCACCAAAGGGAAAAGGTAGCTGTATTATGCAGGGGGTAGGACTAGCAGAGAACAATAGCCGGAAAAGGCGAGAAAGAGATTATCTCCTGTAGATAAGAGGGTGAGACGGGGCATTTATCACCCGTGGTAAATAGAAGGTCTGTCAAGAGCAGGGAGGAAGATTACAATGTGCTTTAAGACTAATATTCCTCTGGAGTCTGGGATTTTTAGTATCTCATATAGTTGAAGCTTTCTTATGTCCATCTTTCTGGAGGTGCTTGCTGTCTCTCCCTTGAGGATCAGCAAGAGAAGTGATTGTTTCATTATAAAATGAAATATTCCCTGTTTTGCATGCTTTATGAGATCCTTGTAAGAGTTAATACTGATAGATGGAAATGACATTTATTTTTTCACACCTCTCACATTTGGCAGGTTGCTGGAGTGCCTTGTGTTGTGATGTGCATGTATTAGACGTGCCAGTAAGATTTTGGTCATTCTGCAATAGGCAAGACTGCAGCTGGAGACAATGCCACCCTACCTGTCACCTGCAAGGTTTCACATAGTGGTGTGTTTTTGATTTTATCAGTTTTATGTATGTATTTGTTCCTTGTTTAATATTGTTTTTTGTAAGTTGTAATGTTTTGCCCCATGTCACCCATGTTCAACCCTTCTTGGTCTTACCCCAACCCCAGTTATATGTCAGTCATAAGTTATACAGCCCCTGGGTCTTGTCTGTCACTTTGGGGTCTCTCCCAAAAGTCTGGAAAGTTCCAGCAAGAACCCCAAGTGATTGGACAAGACTTCATCTGTCTCCCCACCTGAGTTATTGATTTGTTAGAATATGTGTCATTTACCTGCAGAGCCATACCCACATGATCCCTGATTTGTCCTCAGTTAAACCCATCCCTGAGTTCCTCCCCCCAATAAAAAACGTTACTTTGGGGGGTTTCCTGCCCTTTTCCTGCCTTTTCCTGCTGCTTCTGCCAAGGGGTCACTTCTGCTGAGGGGTGTCTGCCAAGGCAGATACCCTGAACTGAGGTTATCCGCACTGGGGGATAAATAAAGTCAGTAGTTAACCCTGAGCAGACTCGCTCTTTCTTTCCTGCTGTCATGGCTTGACTCCTTCGGGCAAACAAGAACCCAAGGGATCAGTGACGTTCATCCTGCTACCGAGTCGTGCCCTTTACTGTTGGGGTATCAGGGCTGGCTGAGGCAGAGAGACACTGACACCTCTATAGTTTCACATGGCACTGTGTTTCCCTCCCTAAACAACCTCTTGTTGAGGAAAAAATAGAAGAATGCAACATGATAAATGAGAAAAAAAAAATTAATATATTCTTTAATAAAAAGAAGCTGGGAAGTGAAAATGAACTCTATTTCTATACTAGTACTGTAGTCTGTGTAGATAAATAATGTGCACAGTGAACAAACAATCTTGGTTTTGTAGACTAAAGACAGGTTTTGCATTCACTGGTGCAGCTCAAGAAGGGACCCTTGTGGATGAAGTATTTTGATGAAAATGACAATTCAGTGCTGATCAGAACTAAGCAGTGCAAACAAGATGTAGAAACTGGGATGAAATTACTAAAAAACTTTCTTAAGACTATGTAAGGCCCATAACATCTTGAATACTCTATGCATTGCTCATTTATACATCTCAGAATGTGTATAGTAAAATTATAAATTAAACCAGGAAGGGCAGCAGGGATAATATAGATACAAACAGTGAAATATTCAGCAATGACTCTTTGGCATAGAAAAAGAGAAAATGAAGAAGAATAAAACAATTATGAATGACACAGGTGCAGGCAGTAAGGAACAGTTAGTTATCATCTTCACAATCAGAAATATAATCTATGAAATCTAGTTTACTGCTTGGCAAGTTCTTGCTGATAGTGCACAGTTATGCATGCAGGAGATGCTGCTAGTTAATATGTGTTCAAAAACCTTTGAAATATTCATGGAAGAAAAAATGCCTTAAAGATAAGAATGCTACATGAGGTATGAAGTTTAGCAACTGCTTGGGCTTCAGACTGCTAGAAATCAAAAGACTGTCCCTGGCTAATGGATGAAATCAGACTTCTGCTTCATTCAGCAAACACATTTTTTCTGTCAAATTCGCCTGTATTCCATCAGCATGTCCAGTAAGTTCTGTCAGAAGTCTGAGCAAGTGCCTTGATGTCTTTGTACAGTCATACATGGAAAACGATAATGGCACCTCTTAATTGTTTCCCTAGCAAAAATATCAGTGCCTGAAGGCAACTTGAAAGAAAGAGGGGACAAGACTATTTACAAGAACGTGTAGTGACAGTATAAGGGGCAATGGGTATAAATTTAAAGGGAGTGGGTTTAAATGAGATACTGGAAAAAAAAATCTTCACTGTGAGGGTGGTGAGGCACTGGAACAGGATGCCTTATCCCTGGAAATGTTGAAGGCCACATTGGATGGTGCTCTGAGCAACCTGGTCTAGCAGAAGGTGTCCCTGCCCATGGCATGGGGGTTAAAACTGAATGATCTTCAAGGTCTCCTTTCAACCCAAACCATTCCAGAATTCTATGATTCTATTATCATGATATCATGAGACATAATGGCATTAGAAGACATTATAGGAGTGGTTTTGAAGATAACAAAAGATTAGGCTACCAAATCATAGTTACTCTTATATCACTGATCTCTTTACAGAGAGGATAATCCTTACTGTGATTATCTGTTGATGCAATAATCTGAATGTAAACTAAGACATTTTTTTTGGTCAACTTTTTGTCCTTTTCCATAGCAGAAAGTCTTTTACCAGGAAAATAAATATTTCTGCTCTTGTATGTTTACAGTGGGTCTTGAAAAAAAGTAAATATTTTATATTAAGTTCTTGCTTTGAAGCCACATGATGCTTTAAGAACCACTGCTTTTATTTAATAAAAAATAAGTTTCTTGAAGCTTGGAAAATGTGCTAGATGATAAATAGAAAGAACCTAGTAAAAATACCCACGACTTTTTAAAATTGTATGGTAAAGAACAAAGAAATTGTGAACATCATGGTTTGTAATATTGAATAAAATGTCCTTGACCCACAAGATATTATTGATATTCCTGGTAGATGCATTTTTCCCATTTATGGAATGAAAATTCTTAAAAATGACAGCAAAAAATCAACAAAAGTAGAAAAAAAATGGCAAGGAGTTATATCAGTGCTCCTTACATTACATAAAATTCCTTACATGACTACAAAAAACCCCAAAAACAGTAGGGACACATTAAAAAAATAATAATCTATGTAGGTCTTATGAGTCACTCTATAAAATACATAGTGTTTTCATTGTTACTTGGCCAGAAATACAGTGCTTACATACACCAGGGTCATTTAATGTCCCCTACAAGTGCCTCAAGGCTTAACAGAGCATTTTTGACATGTAAATTGCATTGCATTTTTTTATATGCCATACAGAAATAGATAACATACAATATGGAAGTACGTCAAATATATTACTCCTACACACCAATAGAACATTTAATTTCACATAAGGAGAGATGTAGAAACAAAATGCTACAAAAATTTTGTCGGAGAAATATGTCAGCTTTTGCTTAGCTCACTTAAATAAATACGCTTATTTTGGCAAAAGCATCTTGCCTACTCATAAGTCTGCTGAACAAGTCAGAGATGCAAAATCTCACTCTTAGTTGCACAAAATGGAGTAAAAAGCCTGTAGCACCAGAATTATGGTTTTGGCATCTGCCTAAAATCGGAATGATAAATAATTAGAATTGTTAGAATTTCTCCACCCGGACTTCCTCATGAAATAAAGTGGCTTGCCCATCAAGTCTGTTTTGACTCCACAACATCAGAAGTAACATTATTCACTAGGTCAAGAAACTGAAACCGAACAGCATTAACAGTCTGTTCCAACATCCCATCTGATAAATTTCAAAATTAAAGGAAATGTTTATACATCAGGCAAATTGAAAAGGGGGAGCTTGGACACAGACTGCATAAACATTGTTGAAAAAAATAGTTCCAACTCTCCTTTCAAATCTAGACTTTTCTTTGCTCTTAATGTCAAGTGGGCAGAAGGAGGAATGGCAATGCCTACAGATTCTCCAGAGGTAGATTTTGCAGTGGTACATATGGGCAAGGGGAAGGAGAGAAAAAAGCCAGCTGTGGAAGGGTCATTGGAGATAGCTAAAACAAAAAAGGGAGTGAAGGATTCAAGAACCTCCTGATCTGGAGCAGGAGCATATTGAGACCTACGTGATATTTTAGGCAAGTTTTCGAAATATAGGAAATAGAAAGGGGGCATGAAGAGAGCATTGAGATGAAGTTCCTGATGCTTATCCATTCTCTCAATCCCTACAGCTGTGAAGTATGAAGCACACAAGTGCTGAAGTGCTGTTAACAGGGGCAGCAATACAACCATTGCACTGCGCTGTTGACATGGACATAGAATGTTGGCAGGTCAAGCAGTGGGGTGAGACCTGTATGGTCATCTGCTCAAGGATTCAGTGACTGGCCTAGAGGAGTTGTAGGTCTGCTCCAGGTACGCTGCAACTATACTTTGTCATCCTGCTTTAGAGGGCTGGCTGTGACCTAAGGGACTGAGAACAGGCGGGAAGTTACTGCCATCCTTCCCTCTTTTGGTTAATGCCCACCAACACCTTCCTAAATCAATACTTCCCTAGTGATTTAAGCTTGTCAAGTGTGTGGCTCTTGAAAGTTACGGAAGAACAGAGCAATATCATCAGATTTTGCATGTGGCCTCATAGACTCACACACAGGCAGACTTGGATTAAAAAAGTATTTTTCTGAAAACTTTGGGTCTTTTGTAAATTAACTATTAAATCACATGAAAGCTTAATCAGTCTTACCTTAGCCAGCTACTTATTTTGCAGGTTGATGCCAGAGAGAATTAGCTAGAGCCATATATGCCTCTGTAAATGGCATTGATGGTGCTCTTGCTGAAATGTTTGTTTCAATCTGTTACTGGGCCTATAGAAATCCTAGTTTAAAAGGATTTTGATAAAATTATCTAGAATTAATTATTTCAAATGAAATAGAAATTATAATTCTGGGAGGGATTCCATATTCCATAGTGTGAAGGACACGGTTTACCACAAAACAAAATAATATTGAAGCAACTTTTGCCCCATTTGAATCCTATACAAGTATATACTCTCTTTATTTTATTAAAATTTGGATGGATCTTAAAATACGACAAGTTACAGATCCAAATCTCTTGCCAAAGAACTTGCACTTTGTGAAAAGAAGTGGAAAGACCAAAGTAAGAATTTAGTCTCTCATCTGCTCCTCTTTCTGTCTAGTTTTTCAGGGAAACAGAAAAGTAGATGGTTGAGCCAGGACAGCACCTTGCATAAAAGGAAGTTTTCCATCCACAGAAAAATACAAGACTAGAGTCTTGAGATAAGAGTGAAAAATTCAAATTATTAATAAGACTTTCACTAGAATTTAGGAATATCCCTCAGTCAGCAACAAAACAATAGGATCAATGCAAGGATTCAAGGTGTAAAAGTATTATGGTCAGATCAAGAGAATATTGATAGCTGTATTTGGAAAAGCTGGGAAAGGGAATTATATGTGTATTAGCACAGAGAAAACAAGATCTTATCAAATGCAGCTATTGTAATATATTTATTTTTCTCCTCACATTAAACAATTTTTTTTATTTTTTTTATTTTTTTTTTTATTTTTCAGCTATCAGAAAAGCTCTAGTCAAGACTGAAAAGAAAACTAATTTCTCTGGGATCAACAGGGCCCAAACAGAATAATGCATGACTTGTACTTGCATCATACAGGGAAATTAGAAAAAGGAAGGATGGTTTTCTTTATATCTCCCTAAAAGAACTATAGAATTTTACCCTTGCCATAAACCTAGGGAAGTTCAGACTTACAGAAAAGTTCTCTTCGTTTTGCAGATTTTAGTGCAATTTACATAGGCTTTTTTTTTCTTTTTTTCTGAAGAACAATATTAATTCATTTTTTATTTTGTGTGAGATACAAGAAATTACAGTGTGCATGCAGATAATACACCTATAATAGCGATAATGGCCACAAGTGTCACAGTCAGTAAATGGTAACACCAGTATTATTTCCAACACATCACTGTGTAAGTGTAAGTATGCATTTATATACTGGATCCTGATTGTTGGCTGGCACTGACAGTAATTGCAATACTTGCAATAAAGACATCAGTGAAAAGGAAGGTAATTCCATGACCATCTCATATCCACACGTTTATTCACAACAGACATAAATCAATATAGATACAATTTTAGCACTGTTAGGCCATAATTTTGTCTCATTAAGATTCTGCCTTATGCAAATTGAATGTAAAAGCAACCTCATAAAACATCAAAGCCCTGCTTTGAGCATGAGGCTGGAGAGATGACCCCCTGACATCCTAATTTATCCTGTGTTTGTGTGACTGTAACAGCCCTACATATATACATAGTTCCAGGAAATCACAGTCTCAACAATTATGAACATTGATATAAGCTACCCCAAAATACACTGGGTTTTAGAAATGTGATATTGTTTTGTTAATGCATTCAACCAAAATATAGAGAGCCCAAGGGCCTTGAAGTAGCTTAGAATATGTGATTCTCTTCCCACTGCCCTTCTTCTGTGTCATTCTGAAGTACAACTACTTTGATCCTGTCATATCTCTTTGATTTTTCTGAATAATAAATACAACTTTGAAAAACACCCTCTATAAAAAAGTTTGATGCTGTATTATGTACAGCATATTTCATCCCTCCCAGAATTATAATTTCTATTTCATTTGAAATAATTAATTCTAGATAATTTTGTCAAAATCCTTTTAAACTAGGATTTCTATAGGCCCAGTAACAGATTGAAACAAACATTTCAGCAAGAGCACCATCAATGCCATTTACAGAGGCATATATGGCTCTAGCTAATTCTCTCTGGCATCAACCTGCAAAATAAGTAGCTGGCTAAGGTAAGACTGATTAAGCTTTCATGTGATTTAATAGTTAATTTACAAAAAACCCAAAGTTTTCAGAAAAATACTTTTTTAATCCAAGTCTGCCTGTGTGTGAGTCTATGAGGCCACATGCAAAATCTGATGATATTGCTCTGTTCTTCCGTAACTTTCAAGAGCCACACACTTGACAAGCTTAAATCACTAGGGAAGTATTGATTTAGGAAGGTGTTGGTGGGCATTAACCAAAAGAGGGAAGGATGGCAGTAACTTCCCGCCTGTTCTCAGTCCCTTAGGTCACAGCCAGCCCTCTAAAGCAGGATGACAAAGTACAGTTGCAGCGTACCTGGAGCAGACCTACAACTCCTCTAGGCCAGCGTAAACTCCATGTCTCCTGACCACAAAGCAACACAGTCCGAGGTCCTTGCTGACCACCGCTGACAACGGGTGTTGATGTCTTGTTGGATAACAACATCTCTAAACCATACAGACAGTCCTTCCCAGAGAGATAAAGATACCTGTGGCAGTGTCCCTCACAGAGAGCGAGTCCTCTGCCTGCCCAGGCCAACACCGCGGGCATGGGGGACACTCCGAGGGATCGGCGGGACCCAGGGGGGCTGAGGGATCCTTTCCCTTGGAGAGGGAGAGGCTTACGTCGCTGCCAGAGGAAGGAGTCAGGCTCAGCCAGAGGGCGAAATCCAAGACTTTTATTACAGTCCCGAGCAGCACCTAGCAGTCGCAAGGGAGCTGCTCCAGCTGAGCCCCAAGACAAAGAATGCAACGACCTATAAAGAGCGGAGGCGCAAAGGGAGGGACCAAACCTTCAACCAATAAGGGACAATGTAGGAGCGGGAAAGGGTAGGAAGGACTGTCCAGGGATCCAGTGGGAGAGTAAGGGAGGGGAGTTCCCCTCTTCCTGTCCTATCACTCGACACACTTCCACGAACTGTCTGGAAGCAGGGGAGGGCGACCGAATGACAGACAGGATTCAGGGGAGGAGGCTGGGAATGATACATTGGGTTTGGCATAGAAAGGGGAAGGGACAAACTTGGGAAGTTACATTCTTTAAAACCAGAAGGGGAGAAAAGGAATAACCCATTATAACATATCTCAGCAGAACACAACAGATACCCATGAACCCGCTCCCAGGTGTGAGTGCTGCCCTAGCAGAGAGGAGGGAGCATCAGTGGTGGGGAAGGAAATATGGTCAGGAAAAATACAGAGAAAGCTTTTGGGGATGGAAATGCAGGAACTGCAATGGAGATCCTGGCTTTGAGGGAGAAGATACAGTGTGTGAAACTCTGTTGGAAGAAGTCTGTGTGCTGTATGTCATTGAGTAAAAGATGTCTTGGAGAGAAAGGGCTGGAAAGGAGCAGACGGATGTATTACCTGTAGTGGCTTCACTAAGTAAAAAATTATAAAAAGACATCTGGAAACAGCCATCTTATTTTTGATGTGCTGAAGTGGTCTTTCTCTGCATGAAATTTTTCCGGTAACACATACACTTGTCTCTGAGGTGCAGATCTTTCCCCTAATAGTCCTCATAAAAGACAAAAATCCACACAGCTATTTGGGCTGATATATTAGATGATGAGTACTTTTGGGACTGAGATTTTCGTACAGAAGTTTCTAAAATGTGCCTTATGAAATTCTGTATAAATTATCCCACTGGATTAAAGACATATTCCACCTCTGCTGTACATTTTTACAATTTCTGTTTACTGTAAAACCATATAAATTTAATTCCTCTTTCTGGATTGTGATACCACACAATGTGCTTCTGCAGTGTTCAGTACATAGAAGAGTGGGTTACCATTCCTTAATTTGTTTTATTCTCTCCTCCAAAATTTCCAAAGAAGTGAGGGAAAATTCACTCTCTTCACTCTGCTGACATTTAGAAAATTGATGTCACACTAGTTTTCAAATATTTTCAAGTTCATTCATACTTTTACCTTTTACATTTAAAAATGTTAGAAGTGCAACATAGGCTACATGAAACAAAAAGAATTTTGATTGTCAGCTTTTGATGACTCCTAAATTATTGGTATTTAAAAGTTTCAGTGTAAGATTGCAAGACTCTTTGCAAATTCCCATCATAAGTTTCAATTACTACTGTTGAGTCCAATTTCTACCTCACGTAAGAGGAAGTTGGATACAGTAGGATAGAACTCAGTTCTCAAGTGGCAAAAGAATATTTTCTTCCCTCCACAACTAAAGCAAAACAGTAAAAGATGTAAATGAATTTGCTCCATATTAATCCCATTATTTTCTTCTGTTCTGTAGAAAAAGAATTTAAAGTTGCTTCAAACACATTGAATAAGCTGAAGTTTATAACACCTGAAAATTAAAAAAAGGACTTTTTTTCTAAAGGTACCCCTTCCCCAGAGATACTTGGAGGAAGAGATATTTAATGCTCCCATAGAGTTAAGCGTTCTCTTTCAAAGGGCCTCCCCATGCACTCCCTCCTTCAAGCTGGAACATGTTGCCAGCACTGACCTAAAAGGTTAAAGTTCTGTTTGTGAAGAATCAATGCCACCTCCAGCAACTGGGGCTCTTGGTGGTAAGGTAGGGAGTCAGACATGCCACCCACCGCATGGGTTAAAGAAAAGAAGTTATAGGATCACAGAATGGTTTGTGCTGAAAGACACCTTTAGAGGTCATTTAATGCAAGTCCCCTGCAACGAGCAGGGACATCCTCTGCTAAATCTCGTTGCTCAGAGCACCATCCAGTCTGACTCCGAGTGTTTCCAGGTATGGGACATCCCTGTGGTTAAACCCCAGCCAGCAGCCCCTTGTTTGCTCCCCCACACACAGAATCAGGGAGAGATGGAAGGGTGAAAGAGAGAAAACTCATTGTTTGAGATAAAGATATTTTAATAGGAAAAGCAAAAGCTGCAAAGGAAAGCAATACAAGAAGTTAATTCAGTGCTCCTCATGGGCTGGCCAGTGTTCAGCCATGTCCAGGAGAGTAGGGCCCCACCACCTGTGATGGTTACTTGGGAAGACAAATGCCACCAGTACAAATGTNCAAGCACCCCCAACTTCCATGAAAGTTGCTGCATGAAAGCAGAGCAGGCCTTGGCTCTGTGCAAGCCCTGCTCAGCAGTAACAAAAAGCCCTATATATTATTAACCCTATGTTCAGCAAAAGTACAAAACACAGCCCCATTTTAACCACTCTGAACAAAATTAACTGTACTCCAGTCAGTACTAACACATCTACCACCTCTCTGGGCAACATGTTCCAGTGTTTAACCACCCTGATCACAAAAAATTTCTTATACCTAATCTACCATTCTTTACTTTAAAAACATTACCCCTTGTGCTATCACTGCTCTGTTAAAAAGTCTGTCCCCATCTCTCTTACAAATCTCCTTCGAGTACTGGAAGGTGAAAAGCAGCCTTATCCTCCTCTTCAGCAGCTTCCCCACAAGCCTAATGATAGTTTAATTTTTTTTAACATATGGTCTGCCTCAAGAAGCAGAGGGAAAAGCATCAAATATAATGAAAAGAAGAACTTTCTGTCTCATTTATGTGACCCGAGAAAGGCAGTGAAAACAAAATTACATTTCACTGAAGAGAGGATAATAAGATCTTTGGGTTACAAGTGGAGTGGGAATTCTCTATGCCCTGTCCTGATAAGGGCAATTAGAAAGGCATTATCACAATAAAACCAAGTGTTCTCCAATAATCAGGTGCAATTCTAGTGTGTGCTGGTGCTGACAGATCACAGTCCAAAGGCAGAGGCAGATAAGCTGGTGCCTGAGCAACATTTGAATAAAGATTTTCTTTAGAGAATTTGAACTAGAACATAGACCAGTTAAGGAGATAATTTAGAAAAAGAATTAGCTAGTAAGAACAAGAAAAAAATGGAACAAATGTGGAAATGATTGTCATAAATATACATTAAAATGTTCATAAAGTAGACATCTTCGATAAATCATTATCTTTAGTTATGAAATTGCCTGTTCTTCTGAGTAACTGTAGTACATGGAGTGCCAAACACTTTGAGCTGTCTGAGAAACAGTTTCTTCCTGGCCAGAAGGTGCTCTTTCTACATTAATTTTTCTTTTGAAAGAGTTTGTAAATTGTTATAGTTCTCTTGAATAGAGGGATGGAACTAATTTTTTTAATGGTACCTAGTGGAAATTGTCCCTGCCTGAGGGAGGGGGGCTGGAAGTAGATGACCTTTAAGGTCTCTTCAAACCCAAATCATTCTGTGACTCTATGATATACGTAAAAAAACCACAGTTAAACTGTTCATAATGCCTTTCCCAAGTGGTTAAGAAAGCCATGAGAAGACTGCAGCTAGCACAGTATCAAGATACCCGAACTAGAGACATTTTTTGCCATCTATGACAGCTGTACAAAACCTGGCAGATGATTTATGACCAAATTAGCATGCTAATAAAGCACAATCAAATAATCTCTTTCATCATGTACCTATTCATCATCATAGCTTAAGTGAAATTATGGCTCTTGCACACTACTCTCTAGGACAAGGCACATATGTCTCTCAGGACATAGGACACTCATCTCCAGGAGAAAATATAATGCCTTAGGGATTCACATATTATTTTCACAAGCTCTGCTTCTCTCCTCTTGTAAGAGTATAGCTTTACCTTCCACACAATTTTTCATGGCTGTGGAATTACTGCTTAAGTTGTGCAGTTGTGTTTATATCTATCCTCCCAGTCTATCCTCCAAAGACATTGAGACTCTTCCATGAAAAATTCCTCTTCCTCTCCTGACCCTGCAACTCCTGAGATATAACAGCAGTAAAGACTTAGATCTCAGCTTCCAAAACTCAATTTTCAGACTAAAGATTCAACTCTGACTTCCATGTCAAAAATATTCATGTTTCATTCTCTTTGCAGGACTCAAGATGTGCAAGCAAACCTGTTCTTCTGCATATTAATCACATAAGAGCCATGTGTGTAGTGGAAGAACTAAACCCAAATTTGAATAGAGAAGGGCCTCTGAAGACAGGCCAACAACAGCTGCTGCAGTTACTGACAATGCAAAACAGAGTTAGATAGGTCAGTATTTTGCATAAGAAACCATCTCCTACTCAAGGTGAAAAAATTTGGCTCAAGTGTTTCATGAAGCAATTTCTTTTTCAATATTAGTCTTAATCAGTAAACAGGAATAGATTCAAGGACTACTATACTAAAGAGCACTGAACATAGCTACTGTCTTGATACCAAAATTTAATGCAAAAGAGGCAGAAAGAAATTAAATAAGAACGTGAAAATTCAGAGGAATATAAAAATCAGAATAAAACCTGATTTGCAAGTAGTTAAAGTGGAAGCTTCTGAAAACCAAATCTGTCTTATAAAGCAAAAAAACCCCCCACCATTAAGAAGAATAACAGGCATGTATTCAATCAACAAGATCAAGAGGAATTGGAAAGATAATAACTATGACATCACAAGAAAAACAAGTAGACTTCACATTTTCAGAAGAAGGAAACCTTTCTATAAATAAATTATTCAGATGAGCTACCAGGAAACAGTATCATTTCAGAGAAGCTAAAGGGTAACCTGCAAAGTCCTTGCTCCTCCTGACTAATTTCTTACACCTTCAGAAGTCCCATTGATTTCAATTAGTGATTTCCTCAGGAGCTCCAGTGGGAAGTGCTGCATGAGGTAATTATCATGAGCTAGCCCTAATTTTTTTTTTTCTCCAGTCCTCTGTGTTTCATAGAAGAGAATGACAGGAAGACATTTGTGTAGAGAATACACAGTCATTCCTGGATTAAATATTTGTGTTTCCACACCCACGTCGTGCATGATTCTTGTAGGCTTTAATAATCAGAAAATTAACAGGAAAACATAGGTGAGCATTCTGTTAGCCTCAGAAGGTGTTTTATATGAGTGGTGTCTAAAGGAACAAACCTGTCTTATTCTTAAAGTGCAGATTACTTAGCAACAATTTTAATTAGAAGCAATTGATGTATATGAATCAGATTTGAAGAAAATATTTAATGATATTTGTCCAAAAATTAAGGTTTTTATTAACACCAAAATAATCAAGATGTTGAACTGAAAGTGTACTAATGTCAAGCTTTTACATCAGGACATTAAAAAAATGGCATAACTATGAAAGATATTTATTATTAAATGAACAGTTATTAATATAGTTGTTCGTAGTAGTCCCTCCCGAAGAGACATTTTTTTGTTTTCTTTCAATAAGAAATAATCACAAGTACATAACAGGCATCAAACTCTCCTCCTCTCTCCCCAGAATATAATAAAACCAAAATGACAACACAAGAATACACTGGTTAAACTTCTATGAGCATTTTGAAGAAGCTCCAAAAGTCTATTAAAAGCTCTTGGTCTGGAGTTGTTAGTAATGAACTCTATCCTGAACATAACAGATAAGATCAAAAGATGAAAGCATAAGCTAAAACAAGGAGAAAAAGATATTTCTGTAGTGCAAAGGAACAGGAAGGGCTGCATACAGATTTGTTATGCAAAGGGGTATTCTGAATGCTGGCAGAAAACCCCTGTATTTTATTCAAGGTGAAAAAGGTATCACAGGCAGGGGTTGAGAAATATAACTGGAATAGTGGGGGAAGAGAATCAGCTGCTGTGAAATAAACCAGCAATCTAACAAGCTTAGATTCTGTGGAGGTCAAAGTCTCAAATTTGTCAGTATGACACAGCTCCATGATAATTTTCATTACATCCACTAAAACTTCTCAAAATAATGATAAAGCTCCTTATCACTAGCCATTTTAATTATCAGTCTGGTGGTAATTTTGGGCTCCTTTTCCTTACAAGTTCTGTCCATCATTTAAGCAATGTTCTTGCTGTCATAGGAATTAAATTTTAATTAGAAAATAATAAAGTGTACTATTAATTTGCTTTATCTCATAAAGTTTTATGTAGTTTTTTTAGAAGTACAATCCCAATTCCAATCCTAGATCAAGTGAAAGTCATACATAACCAATTCAGTGGGTGAAATGGGCAGTGGTCTCTCCTTCCAGTGGAACTTGTCTTAAATAAATTGCATAGACAGCTACCATGAAAAACCTGTTATCATTCAAAAAGGAGCTTCCTCTCACTAATGCAAGTATCAAATCTCAGAATGTCTGAAATGTCCCCAGCTGCCTTCAATGCAAAGATGTAAAGGTTTCTGCAAAGATGTTCTTATCACACTGAGATGTGAGGTACATGAAAACAAACACCAACTTTTGCCTGAAAATTCTAGGTTTTCCTGTGATTTTACTAGCTTTCTTCTGTCAAGGAAAAAAAATCAACTATGAATAAAAGAGCAAGAGACATTTCCTTAATTGTGTCTAGCACAATATTTAGGTAACATATGTTGGGAGTGGTCACATTTATTCTTCTTTTAGGAATAAAGGTTATTTCTTAGGTCTGCAGACAACTTTCAAGTGGTTTAATGTTACAATTGGAAGATGACTGACCCTCAAATATGTTATGCACCTATGGTTTCTGTAAGATGTGGCATTTCAGGGTATTACCTAATTTTAAAGAAATTCCAGCTAGACCCTCAGTTAGGTGTTCAGAAATTTGTTCTCCAGCCACCAGAGAGGAGCACTCTCTTTGTTATTTTTTATACATTAATCTCTTTCATATATGTTTTTTCTGCAAGTTTTAGATGTTAAATTAGAGATAGAATTTTTATTTATATCCTACAGGCAGTGAACACCTGTGGACACAGACATGGGTCTTTGCAGTGTGCACAGTGTACAAGCTTTGTGTTGATTTAATGCAAATATCACAAAAGAAACATCTTTGAATGAAAACAGAAGAGGATCTCAGGGAGCAGCAGACACTAAAGCAGACTTGAATATATCTGAAGTCTACATTTATTGCCTCTGTCCCACTTTGCTTCCAAGATACACTATTTTAAACATAATATCAATAAAATAAAAGGGCTCAATAGCCTCTAAGCATGAAATGTTTTATGATGAAAAATAACATCTGCAAATTACTATAAACCTCTTGTGGTACAATAGAAAAGCTGGATGTGAGATCCTTTTGAGATTCTCTTATTGCTTTTTTTCCTGTCAGCTTTATAATTACCAGTTTCTTAATGCATGCTATCAGCTTTTTCTGCTTTCAACGAATCATGTTATTGTTGACTCTGTTTTGTTCACATTGAGGAGTCCTGATGCAAAACAACTTTATTTCAGACAGAGGCCCAATCTATTGCTGATTAATGAGGAAGATCTGGCTTTTGGGATAACATCAATGTTTGGATCATATTGTTCCTTTCAGTGACAGATTGCCCAAAACTTGATTTTAATAAGGGGTAGTCAGCAAATAATTCAGTATTATAGTTAAGAGTTTACATACAAGAGATACTTTATATTGTCACAAAAAAGGCACCCTTCATTAAATACTACAATTAATCTGCTTTGCTTTCTCAATCAAAAGTCAACATCTACTGCTAATATTAATGCACTTATTTTTACTGAATTTTAGGGAACAATTGAATTAAAGCAAATCCAGTTCAGAACTGGAATGCTGAAAGAATTTACATTAAAATTACAGACTATTAGCTACTGAAGTTTTCCAAGGACATTTTAGCAGTAAGTTACAAGATTCAAATGAAATTTAAAATTCATCATGTTAAAAGTGCTGTACTTAGAGGAATATATTTTTTTTACACTGGGTTGAAAACTCTTTTACACTATAATCAAACATTGGGAAAAGCCCAAGAAGCAAGCCAAATTTCCAAATTCTGTTGTCAATTCTATGAAGGAAGTCAATATGTTTGCAGAGTGTGCAAGGATACACTTGACAGTATGTCAAAAGCAGCATATTTGTATATAGAGTAACAGGGATTCAGAAGAGGGATTAATTTGGGATTTCATCTTGGTTGCTTAATAAGGAAATTCATCATGAATCCTTCTTCTTTGATCAACTGGTCTCTGCGTACCTTTTTCGTTGAATTGACTATTCACTTCAGGGGGATTGGACTAGATGGCCTTTAAAAGTCCCTTCCAATCCAAATTGTTCTATGATTCTGTGATTTTGGATTTTGAAAAGAAATAAATTTATTTTCTTCTGCCTTCCCCAGGCCCTAGTAACGTATATGTTCTAGGTGAGTGACTAAGAAAGTATTCCACACCCAAAATTGCAATGGTCTTGAATATGGAAGTGTTTAGACCACTCTGGACAAGAACCATGCCAGTTACACATTGATCTTGGCTACTAAGAGGCTAACAGTGCATAAATTCCTTTGGAAGCTGCAAACAAGAGTTATTTTTCACTGTCAGTTTAGCCAAGTGAATCTTCATTTTCCACAGAGTTACATAGATTAGCTATATTAGGTTCAAGAAAATGTCATTCTATCCCAGTGTCATGTCTCCTAAAATAATTGCCACAAAATATAGAGTAAAATGTATATGACAAATGCAAGAATATAATGATTCTTTCCCTCATACATTGCAATAGGAAGAGGTGATCATGGGGACAGTAATGAAGACCAGAGCTTTCTGGTCACTGTTTGATGGCCATCAAGGGAACTGCTTGGGTACAGCCTTAAAAATTTTCCCTGAACATTGTAACTTATAAGCAATGGAAACATGAGAGTTAGGGAATATTTCAGGGAATTGGTGTGAAGTTTCTTGATGAGTTTCCAGAAAGGGTTTGTGGGACTGTGTAAAATACTTGCATAAAAATGTTTAGGGAAAGGACTAAAGATTAGGAAAGGGAAGGCTGTAAGTCACAGTCCTATAGCTGTATGTGCCAGTAATTTGCTACTGGCCAGACCTGCGCATCTGCTGGATTTGGCTGGTTCTGTAAAACCTTTATCAAGAATGTCTGTTGTAATTCTATGATCTCTTTCTGGAATGGTGACAGACAGAACAGGTACCATAATTACCTGTTTAAAAGGCAGGATTTCCTTCTCTCCATATTTTGAGTATATCTGTGCTGATTTCCACTTGTCATTTTACTTCAGTCAGTCAGTCAGTATCACAATGCCCTTCTGTGACTCTGCAACAGATTGTCATTTTTCATACCTCAGATAACTTTGTACATTTATACATTTGATTGCACTGAGAAAGATGACCACCAATTCCAGTTCCTGATTTTTAATGGGCTAGTTATCTATGTAGTGATCATCTCTATAATTCCAATAGTACCAAAGTTTCTTTGAGAAGCTTATCAAGCCACTACTCAGAGAACAGATGTCACTCCGATTCTGCTTGATCACATTGCCCATAATTAATTCAAACTGACAGATTTGTGAAGTGTTTTGTAGGAGCCATATTGACTCTTCTCAAACAAATTTATACATGTTTTCTCATTATAGTCTGTATCCTCCCTTCTCTCCTTCCCTTCATCTGCCCTTCCTCCTTTCCTCTGAATCATCTTCTGGTGATTTCATCTTATCTCTATGTTGATTGACAACTTGGCAGTCTTCTGTCATAGTTCACAGACTTTCCTATTCTCAAAATATGCTCCAATTATTTTTAATATCCTCCCTTATTCTTCTGGAGTGCTCCCATGAAAACTCTTCCCTTGACTGAGATAATGCTTAGTAGTATAAACACCTTTGACTTTGTGAAATCCTGAGCCTCTTGTGCTCTCAAATGCTGAGTCCTTTCCTAGACTTTTTTAAAACTTCTCTCTGGAAATTTAAATTTGGACAGAACTAGTCCTCCTGTTTATATTTCCACCAAAATTAAACAATCAACTTGCAGAATATTGATTCAAATCATTTTGCTTATAGTTAGATTATAGATGAATCAGTTAACTAAAGCAGGCCCAAGATAGGGTTACCTGTTCTTACCTTATGACTCCATTAATGAAAAAAGAAAACTCTTGTTGGAACCAGGAGTGTTAGATCTTAAGGTTAGGGATAATACATATTGCCTAAGAAGTGTTTCAGAAGTCAAGTTTTCTTGTAAGGACAGCATCTCTAACAGCACTCATCTGTGCAAAAAAATTAGCCAGGTCTGATAGTGGCATTCAACAGCAGGATCCAATCATGCACTACTGCAAGAGAAGTCTTTATGCTTCTCCCAGTTCTGTCTTTTTAGGGGGGTTCTGTTTTAACAGTGGAAATGCTTCCAGTTTTTTTACTGCTAATAAAAGGTAATAGAAGAGGATAGGTAACACACTATTTCATTCTTCATGAGCAGCACACAATTCATAGTTCTGTTTCAATCATTGCTTTCCAGTCCTGTTTCTGTAAATCCACCCTGTAGTGAATTTCACCTTGTCCACACCTCCTGTTAATTCTTCCATTTGGTTGCCTATAGTCCTGCAATTGCTTTATAAATACTTTACACACTGGTGTGTTTAATTGACCACTCTCTGCCCCATCTTTCATTAGGCACTAATTGGATTGCAGCATAGTTTTTGCTGTTATCAATATTAGCACTGTCTTCCTCATTGATCTTTCATTTTCTTCTTAATGATATTACTTCATCCACTGTCACATTTTAATTCCTCTTTGTTTTATTGGAGGTTTTTATGTCCTTTTTAAACTAAGCTCCTTGATCAGCCATCATGTAGTCTGGCTCTGCCATGCTTCATTATCCCTCAGTATTCCTTTGGCTGCAATCAGAGGTAACTGATGCAAAGAAGTTTAATGTAAATTTTAATGACCTAAGAAGCTTGAATTAGGTGCTTTTGAAACCCAGGTACTGACTAAGCTAAACACACCACTAAAAGATGACAGAGTGATTTGCAAAAATAAAGGGACAATTTTTAGTATTATTTAAAACTGTGTAATTGTTTGTTCTCGGTTTGAAAAGAGACTACTTCAGAAATTAAATACTTAAGTTTAGTCCATTTCTTTTTCATTGCAAGGGTTGAGAAAGCTGGGAAATAAAGATTTACATGGGACACATTATTTCATAATTCATGGGATATATTATTTTAGTTGTGACAATGAAAGTCTGTAATTAGGAGGTACTTGAATTATGGGCTAGACCAAGCATCAATTAAGTTAGGAGAAATGCTTCTGTTGATTATTAAAAAAAGTATTTAGATTGGTCTGTGATAGCCAGAGTTTGATGCATCTGGTGGTGAAGTTAATGCTGATTATGGGGAATAGAAGCCAGTTTAAGATGTTTCTCACCTGACCTTCTGCATATCTTAGTGTTCTGAGGTCTCAAAAATGTCTGAATAAGGATATGCACAATATTAAGGATAGAAGGTTGCTTTTCCTATTCAAGTTTCCTTAAAATTTGTAAGAATGGTCTACAGGTTTTGGCAATTGAGAAATGAGTTATTTTTAAAAGTAGAGGTTCAAATCTGAATTTTCCTTTCAAATTTATTTCATAGTCTTTTGAAAAAATAGTTGTAAAAGGTTCACTGTTTTTCTGAGGGATCAGACTGAAGAACAACATGCGACATGAACGATGAGGTTCCTAAAGAATGAAAAAGAAAGAGAAAGCCCAAAACCTACTTGAGAATTGATCTCTTTTCAGAATCCCCAGGAATACTACTCTGAAGTATGAGATTTGCTCTTGAAGTCAATGCAGCAATTCTGCCAGGAGTCCAGGTCTCAGTTCCCATACTTATTTAGATTTCTCTTACATATAGCAGATGATGCTGTGAAGTGTGCTCTTCCCACAGAAGGGGGGGTCTTTCAGTAAAGAAACTTTTTTTTAGGTTTAAAGTCTTCAGCCATTTTTTCAGTATGAGATGTATACAGTAGAGAAGGCTTTGGAAAGAAAACTGCTTTGAATTGGAAGTAAAATTAGGTCATTGTAAGTTTCTGTCAAAAAATCAGGAGTCACCTATTTATACCCTAACATAACTTTTGGGCTAACCCTTTACTGAAAACTCTTAATAAGATGTGACAATTCCAACCAGTAAATGGCACAGTTAATTATTTTAAATGTATTTTCACCCACCAAGTTTTCATCTTTTTTAAACATCCTGAAAGGTTATTTTCCTTTCATATGTTTTAGTTATGAAGGAAACCTGTAAAATAACCCTGACAGGAAAGATATTGAAAATAAAAGATAAAAAATAAGAGAGTAAGAAGCCTGATTTTTGATTTGCAAAGTTCTATCTTGGGCCTAAAAAATAGTGTCTGAAGATGACAGCACAAGGCAAATTATATTTTTTTCTGCCACAAAACTAGGATTAAAGCTTTGAAAATAGTTTTTAAAAATGCATTCCAACCATGCTGCATACCAAGTGGACATCAAAAATTTATCTTATGGCTATAAACTACACATATAAATAAACTGAAACTCCTTTTAGAATAAGAAGCTGCAGAATATAATGAAAAGACACTTTGTTGTGATCATGACAAATATATTGTGGGGTTTGCTGACACAGTCAGAGCCAGCACACTGACTTTTTACAGATATATTTTGTTGTGACAATCTGAGTCAGAAACTAAAGAAAAATGGGTTCCTCCAGGAAACCTCCTATGACTCTCTAATCCCTTCCAACCTGTTCCAGTTCAGGAATTCCAACATCTAGCCTTTTGATTGCTGTCTTCTGCAGTATCTCCTCCCACTGTGCCCTAACCATTCTTTGTCCTCATCATCATTTAAACTGCTCCCACAGCTCCTGGCTGGTGAAGGCATCCTGCTCCTGGTCACATCTAACACAGAACCACTCAGATCCTGATGGGCTGGTTGGCACCAGCTCAACTTTAACAGCCTGCAGCAGCTATTTTTCTGTTGGTGAGGGAAGAGAAGACAGCAACAAAGTGTGGTTTTGAAAAGTCAGCTCTCCTTATTCTACCTTCTATAAGAAACTAAAGGAGCACAAAAGCTTCGTGTTCTCTACTGAACCATCACATATGGATAGAATTATCCAGTTGGCTCCCAAGTTCTCTGGGAAATGAGGGGAAAAGATAAAGGGACAGAAATAGTATTATTTTAAAAGCCTGATTTCCTTAGAAAGCAAGGTTAAAAAAATATAAAATTATGTTCTCAGCAATGGTGTTTTTAACTAAATGCCAAATAGTACATCCAAGTTTTCTTTTGTGAGTAGATTTTGCAGAACCTAGATAATAAAGAGAGCATACAAACATCAGTGGCTAACTGTTCTCAAATATGACAACTTTTGAGGCTTACTACTGTGTTATTCTGGTATTGACTGACCTAAAACTGCACACTTTATGCAGAACAGAGAGAAATGTTGTACACTAAAGGGCTATTTAATCTAGTAGAGAAAGGCATAACAAGAATAGCAGCTAGACATATTCAAACTTATAATGAGGCAATTTTTTAATTGCAGTGGTGATTAACTATCAGAGAACCATCAAGTAAAATGATGATATTTCCCCAGTTGTTGAAATCCTCAGATCAAGACTGACAGATGTTCTGGGACAAGCTTGAGCACATTACAAGTTATCTGGCTTACTACAGAGCTTAACTAGGTGAAATTGTATTGCTGGTACAATTGCTGGGGTTATATTTAGCTCAGTCTAAGTGATCTAGTGATCTCTGTTGGCCTTCAAATGTATGAACTGATGAAGTAAAGTTGACATAAAAAGCTGGAATTTGCAAACAGGCAGAGTTGAGGGAATAAAGATGTTTCAGTTTGGTCATTGACCTGCAAAGAGAAGAGTGGCTTGCTCTGACTGAAGCAAATTTTATGCAGGATTTGAGCAGTGCTGAAAAGGAATGAGAAAGGAAAATAAATAGGTTAATCAAAATATTTTGTTTGAAAGCTTTTTGCAGTAAGATTATTTCCTTTTTATTGTGGGAATTTATCAAATTATTAAATTTTTCCTTCAAAACACCGAAATTAAATATCTTGTATATAAAAATTTATTCACAACAAAAGCTTTGATGAATTGACTGCAAAACTGCAGTTAATATCTGGTTTTCAAAATTCCTTTTTTGCTAAATATACAGTTTTACACGCATTGTATTCAGTTAGGCAAGCATTGGAAAGTATATTGATAAGAATGTATTTCATTTCTCCTCAATAGAAACAAGAATTGCTTTCATGTATTCACAGAGAACTGAATTCTCAACAGAAACCACATCATATAGTACTCAGATTTGTTAGCCATCATAAGACAAGCATCTGTTTGAACATGTCAGTCATGTCTGTTTTCCTCACAGATTTTGGTTTTGCTGATCCCTGTGCTGTACACACAACAAATCTAACACTTTAAATTCCTAATAGTTTTTAGGCCATCAGTGAAGGTGCTTGCAGATTAAAGTGCAGTAAAAATGGCAAGGAAAACCAACACTTAGTACAGAACTGAGAGAGGTGGTATATGAATTTAAAAAAAAAAAAAGGAATAATTCTACTTTCTAGTAATGTAGGATATTTTTCCTACTCTTTGTTTTTCACCTCTTACCTTTTCATCCCATAAATACATATTAAAAAATGTAATTAAAATTTTACCTTATGCTTAAACTGATAAATTGCACTCTAGATTGCATTAATATATTCTCACAGTTTTCCATACTCATACACACACAGAAAGGCACACATACATACAAACTGAGCAGCAGGAACATTTTAGTTTTCCTAAAGTGGATCTTTTGTACATTCTTATTTACAAAGGATAATGGGTCCTATTTTTTTAAACTATTATTATTTTTCACATCTGCAAAAAAAGGCCAGAATTCATAAAGCTGGATTAAAAATCCCCATAATATATGTTATCTTCTGTGGTTACCCACAAATGTTAACATTGGGAAAACATCATGGAAAAAAGCCCATGTTAGGGTTCAGCCCTGATAGCTTTAGATGAGTCTAGTTTTGTCTTCCTCTTATACAAGATTTCAACTTCAAGCATTACCTTTCTGGTTCCAAGTTCAGCACTGACATTGGCTTTCTTCTGAGTGCTTCCTCATTCTGCTGTCACAGATCACTTGAGACTGCTCCTGCATTTTTCAGGTCATCATCAAAACAATGATTTTTTTCCTTTCAGTCCTCAGGAAAAAAACACAAAAATCATGACCTTGCATTAAATATAACCTTGACTAGAAGTTCACTTAGAAACACTCATAGAAAGCTTTCTTTTATTATTGGAGCTAGCCACTGGCATCTTTTTGTCATCAGTGAAATCTATCAAATCTTACTAAAACTGTGCCTTAAGAGGGAGGGGGGTGTTTCAGATGCTACATAGCCAAGTTTTTGAGAAGAAAATTGCAGTCTTCTTTGAGAGCACTGAGATGAAGACCACACTGAAAATTTTCAGATTATTCCTGTCAGTGAGCTTAACCTGACACACTGCAGAAATTAATCAAATTAGTCTAGAGAAGCATGAAACCAAGGAAATAAAGACTTGAGACACATGTAAATGTCCTTCTTTAGGAACATGATGTTTAGTACTGCAGAGACAGAAATCTGCCTCTAATGGATGGCATTGTCAAATGAACTGCAAGACTAACTGGTAGTCATCTTTTAAAAATCAGTCTTTCCCTAGGAAATGTTCCATCAGTTTGACTGATTAAGAGAAAAACAGCATTTCTGTCCCTAATGCAAAACGTAAGTGTATACTCAAGTAAATTATTTAAATACCCCATGTTCAGCAGCAGCAAGACTAACTTGCTTTAAGATATTTACTGTATGAGATACTGCAAGGACAGTTTTGGCTGTTTTCTCCAGTGCATATCCTGACCTCAGCAGATCATTGTGCATTGAAATTGAGGGAGAAAAAATTTCCAGCCATTTTTCCTTCATCTATCTTAAACAGATATTGTCCAGTTTGCTGAATGCCAAAGAGATACAACATAGGTGAGACACTGCTCTTTGCTCAATTCATCCTCTTGAGCACTATAAAAACCATCCAATGGTATAAAGAAAAGCTCTGCTCCATGTGCTAATTCACACTCTGTCCATAACCCCAGATCCTTTTCATTCACACATAGTACAATTGTAACTTGACACAGCTCCATAAAAAAATCACTAATGACTTTCTGCTCATTCAGTTCCTTTATTTCAGCCTCCCTTTGATCTGCATTTTAACAAAACATTGGAGATGTTGTTAAAATCAGACTATGTCTTTTCCTCCTAATCTGATACTCCCATGACACACAGCACAACATAGCCCAAAGATCAAAACTAAATCCACGCACCATGATTGGTAGGATGCTTTACTTTCAGGACACCACATCAAGCTGAAATCAAACTGGGCAAGACAAATTCCTTGTGCCCTAACTTTGTGGAACATGCAGCCTTTGCAGTGTGCTCCACATGTGTCATCAACTGTATCTACTGCAATTGAGATATTACAGAATCATAGAATAGTTTGTATCAGAATCTTTAATGGTCACCCAGCCCAGTGCCCTTATACAGTCCAATTCTCTTCAATCATGGGAATTTTCTTAAGATGTACAATTAGGACAACTGTCTTTCTATAAACCAAATTATAATGATTTAATCCAACCAGAAGTAAACCCTTCAATTTCATACCTAATTTAAAGTCAAACCACTGCATGATCAGGGTTTTTTGGGTGGTAGTCTTCACAAAGACATAAGTTTCAGGGGAGCTTCTAACAGATATATTTGATATTTCTTCAGAGGGTCGCTTCAGTTGCTCCACTATTCTTCTCATAAAATAAAAATAATTACATGCTGCTTCAAATGTGAGTCTGTAAGTACATTGTGAATCACAAAAATTACTGGTTCAATACTTCATGTTGAACAGACAAATGGATAGAGTTGGTTGGCGAAACCATCATTTTAAACTGTTTTCCACAAGCGTTTTATATTTGTTATCTCTCAATCATATTTCTCATCATTCAACATGCATTTTAATTGTTAAAATCTCTCTGGCTACTTCCTTGCATTATTTTGAAAATTGTTGTTGCTTTTTTTTCCAGATTACACTTAATTTTTCTGTTCATTTGGTCTCCAAGTTTAGAAGGTGATATTGTGTTCTGTAGGTATTGAATATAATTGAGTGGCTGCATTCTGCCTTTAAAAAGATCATATGTCTATGCGTCACCTGTGTCACCCTTTGTAATTCCCAGCCTTAGTATCGTTTATTTTAGTATTTTAATGATTAGGTAGCCTGTGAACAATATAAGGGATAATTTTACGATAGTCATGTACAGTTTTTTCTAAAACTGCAACTCATTAGCCTTCTGAGAACACTCTCTGATTACTTGATGTGTGGTAACAAATGAAATTACATAATTCCACATAAGTCAAAATAATCTAAAACTGGAAGATGGTTAGTAGAAAATTACACTAGCCTAAGGAGAAGGCTAATGAAAGAGAGAAGGAGAAGGAAGGAGAAAAATTCCTAAGGAGAAGGAAGGAGGAAAGTTCCTAAGGAGAAGGGAGGAGAAAAGTTTTTGCAAAAGGAGGAATACAGCTGTTTTTGCTAGACAATATTTTTTCCTTAGCAAGTCTGAGCAGCCTGAAGCAACATACATCTTTAGACATACAAAAACATATGGATGTTCTTTAATGAAGGCAAATATAGATTATACCCTCCCACCCATGTACTGGGGTTTTCTAATTCATAGTCACTTGATTACTCACACAAACTCCCAAATTTCTGTTCAGTAAAAACACATCACTTTGAGTGGTTCTTATCCCACACTCAAAATAGTTATTTTGTCTAAATTCAGAAAAAGAATAACCAGGAAGGGAGGACAAGAATTGATTAAGGAAAAAGGTCAGAAAGAAGATCAGCATGAAAGCTTCCAAATATGCTCTAGCAACTGTTATTCCAAAGACTCATATATCCAGACTCCTGCTTTTGGGTATGGCTAGTTGCTGAGACAGAAATGAAGCAAACAGAAGTAAAGAGCCATAGTCCTCAAGATAAAAACTTACAGTAACACAAGGATTTCCCAAAGACAAACACTCAAAAGTGTGTCCTGATTCACACGCAGTTTTTAATGCAGTCATTAATGGCTGCATGATTAAAAATTTGTATAATACTAAATGAGAATTCCATTGTATTTTGGCCATTTACAACATCCTCTGATTCAGCAATTACTTGTATACCAAGTTTATGTTCCTCCTCAGCCTTGTAGTGAAATCGAGGCAAAAGGATAGAGCCTGGAAAGACAAACTGAAAAGCCAATACAAGATACTTGGGTCAGTTGGGATTCTTTTCTGGTTTTGACACCAAATTCCAGTATTCCAGCTCACTGTTTTGGGGCACCTTGACCTGGCATTACTGCAGTTTCCAAGAGCAAGTACACTAAACAAAACTCATCCCTCAAATGACAATTTTGTACAGATTCTGAGAAAGATAACAGGAGAAGAAAATTTCTCTACCAGGAAAACAGACAGGCATCCTCAATTCTGTGTGTGAAAGAAGAATCTCGAATAACCCACAGGAGCTATACAGACACTCAACATATCAACCATAAAACTGCAGCTTGTTAGCCATAATAAGCTTACAGGAACATTGTGTACTAACAAGTGCTATTACCACTGTCAATGCAAGGATGCTACATGAGAATAGCAATGAGGAAAGAAGATGATATATCGTTAGACTTAGGAAAAATTAAGGATGTTCAGTTTCATTTCTCTTCTGCTAAATCCTTTCAAAACTTATGTTTGAATCAAATCTTTGCCTAGAGCAGTGACAAAAAAAAAAAAACAACAAAGAAACAAAACAAAAAAAAAGAGTTTTCTGAGAAAAAAGAGAGTTAATCTAAGATCAGAAAATATGAGATCAGTAAAAGCTTTCAGACATTTTGAAAAATAAGCAATAGCAGCAGGTAGGCCTAGAATTAGGAAAAAAATCCACAATAATTGAGCAAATGATAAAACAAAGAATACAAGGAGCCACAACTATACACAACACAGGCAAGAAAAACTTGAATATATTTCAAAATAGCTTCACAGATATTGCTAAGAGAAATTAATGAGAGGAAAATTGGAGGACAGGAACAGAAGAGGAAAAGAAAATTACAAATCTTAATAATAGAACCTGTCAAGAGAGGGATGAAAGTCAAGGTGCAATACTTATGACTTTATGCTTACTGAAATGGTTTGCAAGTGATGCATCTCCTTTCCCTTAAACCTGGCGAATGCTATGTGCTTGACAGCAAGTCACAAGAAATCCTACAGTAAACAGCTGTAGAACAGCTGGGGTTTTTGTTTTCCTCTACTCCGTAAAATTCATGACTGGTTTAGTCTCTGAACAAGAGTTCACAGTCCTGATCCGTCCTCACCAATTTAAGAAGATGATCAAATATCACATTCCTAATAAAAAAATAATAATCTTTATCCAGTCTAATGTGAGCATGGATGTTCTCTCCATCCACATAAATGCTTCATCATTTTTCATACCTAGTAAATCCTTGGCATCAGTGGTATTTTGTGACAGAAGGTTTAATGGATTAAAAAGTCCTGAAGGAAATGCTGTTTTTCAAAACATATAATTTGACTTTAAATTGTATTTACTGAATAGTAGTTGTCAAGCATATACTTTGCCTTGTCAGTCAGTATGATTAGTTGTGCGATGCTTCAGTGCTTTAGCGCACCTCTAATAAGCTATTACTTAGCAAAAAAAAAAGGAAAAAAAAAGTCTTCAATGGTCTGGAAAAAATCATTATCTAGTTTGCTCTAAACCTTTGACACCATGCAGTCTGTACCTTCTGAATTGTGCTTGTTCACTTTCTGAAGCCTTTTGTCAATAGTAATTTTGACGAGGATTTACTATTTTCAAAATATTCACAGCTTCTTTTCAAATTGGAATCAATAACAAACATTAGAGAAGGGAGAGATAAACAGGATAACACAATCTACCCAGCATTTTCCTTGAGAACAGAAACCCATTTTATGCTGGATGGTGTCATTTAAGATTTTATAACAAACATCGGTAATCTCGTTAGTTACCAAGTACTGTGAACAGGCGACCAGTAAGGGATTAATCTTTTTCTTTTTTTTTGTTTCCTTTTTTTTTTCCCCCTTATTTTCTTTTTCTTTTTCTTTTTCCTTTTTTTTCTTTTTCTTTTTTTTTTTTTTTTTTTTTTTTTTTTTTTTTTTTGGCAGGACACGATTAGTCTGGGAGCACTGCAGCATGACACAGACGGATTGAGGACTGCAGCCTTGAAACACCCTTAAACAGAATGCACTTTTTATCTCTCCAAAAGCAAATTGTCTGTCTAATAAGCAACAAGTAGATAGTCCATTTTATCACTGGTGTCCTTTTAAGTTACTTTAATAACACAGAGGAAAATTGCATATTATTTTTCTGCTTTAAGGGGTTTTTTTCTTGTCTGTCCTCTGTACAAACCTTCAGTGCAGGTAAAGATGCATATTTCATTTCTCCAGAGAGTTATTACTTTAAAAGAAGGCAAGTCTCATCATGTCACCTAATGAAACTTGTAAAGCTGATCAGTGTTTTTAACCTATGCAAATCTTCCAGATTGGGTCCAGGGTTTGTTGTGTGTGGTGCTTGGTTAGTTTGTTCATCTCTTGCTATGTGCTGTACTGTGTTTTCTTCATGGTGCAGGAGAGCAGGGAGGAAGCTTGTCCTGGCAGATATTTTGAATCGAGTTGATCCCCCTGAATAGAGTGCAAGGGTTTGTCTATCATGGAAACTACTGAGCATGCCAGGGGCAAGCAGGATCCCAGAGACAGTGGCAGGCAGATAAAAGAGGTGCAATCCAAACACAGAGGTGAAGACTGCTGGTAATGAGGAAACCTAGCACCAGTCCTTCCAGAAACAGTGGAAAGACTTGTCTTTAGGATGCACAGACAGCTATGCAGAATTCATTTCATATGTGAAGTCCTTTAAGAGCAACCCTAAAGAGAAGAAGCTGTCTGACAATTAACTGATGTACAAATTCTTATCTTTGCTTTAGTCATTGCCCTGAGTACTGGTTTAGTTAGCTTTTCATTGGTCTTGTTCATATTCACCTAAAATCTAGCTGAGATTCCAAGCTACTTTTCTAGTTCTGCGTGATCTGTTCAAGAGGACAACATAGACACAATTACCCTGTCCAGGTTGGGATCCCTGCAGACCTTGACTATTTCTAGCTCATTTTTAGCCCTTTGCCAAAGACAATCTGGCAAGGGGATATGAATTAATCTTCATATGCGTCAACTGACCCTTGTAAGCTGAGGAGACCTACAGAGAGCATGAAATTTCACAAAAGTATTAACTCCTGTAATGTGATGTAGGTAGGAGATACAGTTTCACCTGTGCTGCACAAAGACCTGACCTTTTTATCTTTGGCATAGAGGATTTAGCTCTCAATGGAGGTAAGCTTAACTGAGGTCTTTTATTAACCTAAAATGCATACCTTTACTGTTTTTTTCCTAGTGGGAAAAATGTTCAGTAGGGAAAAGTATGAAGTTAAAGACTGGTAGCTGAAGGCACTAAAAAGCCAAGGTTTTTTGGCTGTGGATATCAGACATGTTTCCATCAGATGAAAAGAAAGGGCAAGACTGTTCACTAATAATTTTTAGTGTCCTTTGGCCTCATTTTGAGATATGATCTATTCTTAATTTAAGAGAGAAGGATAGGACTTGCCAAGGAAAACAGAAATGCAGGGATTCACAGTTGAGAAGTGTTGGCAGCATGTGTCCCTAGAAACAAACATTTTAATGAACACTTCAATACTGTTCCTATACTCAAAGCTTTATAGAAGGCACAGCTAACTGTGTGTCACAAATGTGACAATAAAATGCAGCCAAATAGAAACAGAGTCAAATAACAGTTCTGCAAACATTAAAACAAATAGAATATTTTTAGTCCTTTTTCTGAACCACAAAACAGACTGGAGATTCAGTTGATAAAAAGCACTAATTATCCTGACTCAAGGAATCCAAGGATATGTCAGGAAATGCACGTTACAAAAAGACGGTCTGGCCATATGTGTTCTGGCAATGTCTAAGGTTTTTGGCTGATTTAACTGAAGGAACCATCATAATTATAACCCTTAAGTAAAGTTATGTAGTGTCAGGACTAATATTCTTGAAACAGACAAAGGTCTAGATTGTGCTGTGAGGATAAAGCAGCAAGCAAATGAGGACACTGAGAAATATGATTGTGCAGCAACCGGAAATCATTTAAACTCCAGGAAGCAAATCCTGTGATTTCAGCTATCTTGGATTCAAAAAGGGTTTATAAATAAAATAGAGAAGCTTGCCTGCTGCAGGCTCCTGGGATATCAGAATGTAAGAGCACTGCCACTCTATCGCAGAAAGGACATAACCATTGTACAGAGGCACAAAACCTTCCATTCCTTTCAGACACATTTAGCTATTATCTGTACTGAAGTACTAACCTTTCTCACCTTTGTGCTTCCTTGAAAAGCATGGCAGGAGGCCAGCAAAAGGATGTCTTTAATGATACCAGAGTCTATTGCAAAACTCAAAGCCTTTAGAGATTACAGCAGTCATAACTAGTTCCACATACAACGTGTCCCAGAGGAGTGTGAAAAGTGGGGACAATAAAGGAAGCATGCAACACAAACAGTGTTCAGGAAATGCCACAGTAAAAGGATGGGAGTTTGAAGAGATAAAAATTTCCCTTCAGAGTAACAGATGACCTGCTTAGCCTCAGCAGAATATGCTGTGGTGTATGCAGCCACAGTACATTTCATAACCCCCCTAATAGCCACAATGAATCACATTAAGCTTCATACCTGTGCCTATACTCAGGTTGTCCATCAGTTTTGTTTCTCACCCCTGTTGTGTGCCCAATACAATATCCTACAAACAATACTGCCTGCTCTACATGGTACTATGTAGAGAGACTATGATATCCCTTGTACTTTGGGCATAGAGTGGTGACTGACTAATTAGAACTGCAATGGAAGGTGCAGGTCACACCCAGGTTTTCTTTTCTCTGGCCCTCCTCAGGATAAAATTTGCATTGTTCTCTTAGACATCTGTTATAATGGACAGTGCAGTAGATTATTACACTGTAAACTAACTACCCATGGGGCACCTTCTTTCTCATCCATCACTAGCAGAGTCGACTGTGCCCAGAGGAAGCACAGTACTGTATTTTTGCAGCTGGAGTGAAAGGATCAGATCTACAGGGAACAGCTTTCCCTGAATCAGAAAAGACCCCTTTACACATGCCAGCAGGAGGATTATTTCACAGTGCTCCTTTCTGAAGTGTTTAAGGTTATCAACCTGCTCTGTAATACCTGAACAATGTTCTGGCTTTTCATCTGTAACTGTTACAAGGTGCAATTCATCACTAAAAGTTAGTAGCTGGAAATTTAAAATCACTGTTAGAAAACAATAAAAAAAATTCCGAAAAAGAACCCCAAACAAACAAACCAAAACCCAAACAGACTCCAGTTTTGTTCCCTGCTCTCTGAAAGAGGTTAATCACAGTGAGGCTTGTCTGCAATACAAGCCAAAATTTTATACAGATGTGAGTTAACCTTACTCACCTTTCTCAGCAATAGACTAATTCAGGTTGTTATAATTCTGGAGCATTTATGATGCTAGCCCTCACTGCTGGCATTTTCTGAGAAGGTCCAATGCCACGGCACAGTCTTTGTCTTCCTAACAGTACTCACAGTGTTGCACTGCATGATATTCAAGTCAAGCACTTAATACAATGCTTCACCAGAGGTGCTGAGTGTGGGATACCATACTAATTCCAGAGAAAGCCAAGGGACATAGAGATTTTCTCCACCACTGCCCTTTCAGTGTGATAAAAATGAACCAAAGTTAATCTCTGAAAGTGTAATGAAAAAATTATATCAGCAAGTCTGTGGTTTACAGTGACAGTACTGTGATGCTTAATTACACTTACTGATAATTTCCAGAGGCTGCAAGCTCTGAAAATGTACACATGAACAAACACATATACTCAAGAAGGAAAATATTTCAAGTTTAGGAGATTATTAAAGGAAATTTGCTATGGGGTTTATTCACAAGGTTTCCTCTTTGCATCTGAAGACATTGTGCTAAAAAGTGGAGTCACACAAAGGAAATATTAAGTCCTCCATGTTCACGGTGATCACATAGGTCTTTAGAAGGAAACTGCTTCCACTGCTCCCAGATGCTTGCCCTTGCAACCAGTGTTGTCCCACACCACTATGTCCCCCTCCCACCTTGCCTTCCCTTCTGGATCTCTCAGATCCTCTCCCTTCTTCCACCGTTGGACAAATGCATGAGTCACCCATTAACCATGGGTGTAACTGTGATAGGTGGTGTGCAAGTAGAAGACTCATCTGAAAATATAAATAAACAGAACTGGAGCAAGGGAGGAAGCCAAGACTCAGTAAAGAATACAATACTGACACTTCTTCAGCTGGTGAACTAGGACAGCAAGATAGGCAGAGAGGGATTGGAGAGGACAATTGAGATAAAACTAGCATTAATCCTACCCATCTACTCTCAACCTTGCACCTGCATGACACATCCTTATTTATCAAGGCTCAGAAAAAAAAGTCTGAGGCTGAAGTTCTGAAGCCTGTTCATGTAATTTTGGATCAACCTCTCATTTTTAAAAGCACCAGCCACTGTTCCCACAACTCAGTTTTCAGTATCAACTATCCAGGTCCCTTGTGGCTCTCAACAGAAATTAGCATCAGGTTCATTTTTGGCAGTTCTGATGATCAGCAGGGCCATTTATTTAAGAACTTAAATATTGATTCGAATCTGAGCAAATGCTGAGTCTATCAGCATTGACAATTCTAGTACTGAAAAGAAAGCATTTTTTACTCTCTGTCATACAGATTTTAGCAGGGGGAGACATCTTAACTGTTTACTCTGATACTGCTTCTTCTTAAAGTACTGACCACATCATGGTCAGTGTGGGTACCAACAAAAACAGCTAGAAATATCAGTTCTGGATAAAACCCAGGACTTCAGTGTTGATTAGTGTGATTGAGATACAATTATCTTGAAAGAAGCATGATGAGTATCAGATATTGCACTTTTTAGAATCTGGAATGCGTCCAACAACTTTTTTACCAAACCTGCACAGGACTCTTTAAATGTGAAAAAAGGAATTAAATGTTTGTTTTAACCAAAGCCCCAAAAGTGGTGTTGGAAACCATGAGTTCTTCAAAAGAGGTTGTAGTTGATTTAATAATTTTTTATACAGACAATGTTGTTTCATCCCATATTCCTGTTGCATCAGGGTTTTACATTCACAGCATTAGCTGCTCTTCTATCAGCTCTTCTAAGACAGTGAATCTCCTAAATGAGTTTATAAAAATACAGACTGCTGCTAACCAGCTGCTGAATACTCATACAATACCATATAAAATATCTATATCAACTGTCATTCCATATAAAAAGAGACATTCCTCCAAGTTCCCAAAAAGTAGTGTCCTGGTTTCAGGTGAAAAACCATGAAAAAACACATAGAATTCAGGCTTTATATATCATATGCATTATATGTTAAATACCTCCTGCTTTAAGAGGTAAATGAGATATATTAAAAATATATACCGGCATATGTATATATTATTTAAAACAGACACATAATATATATGTTAATTTTATATATATATATACACCTACATAAAATTTAAATCCTGAAGCAATAGGGCTTTTTTGATTTTCACTTTCAAATGTTGTTTCATTATTAAATTTGGCTAAATTAATCTTAAGAACCCACTCCTACAAACTTAAAAAGCTGCCATTTCAGCTAAAATCTTAATAAATTTTCATTCAAAATAGAAATTTAAACCAGAATTCATCCACCTTCAGACTTATCTTCATTATGAGACTCAAAGGAAACTTTGTTTTGCCATGCTGAACATTCAGCTTTTTCTGAAGTTGCTTTGTTTTAATCCACCTTATAACTCATCTGACGATCTAATTTAGAAAACCATAGTGACTTGACTGCTTGCAAGCAAGCATCTACCACATTGTATTTATGAAGTAGGATGTTCAGTGATATGTTCAATTCAAAAGCTCTTTTCTTGAATCTTAGTCTGAATTATTTTCTTTGAATATGATATTTCAAAACTGCACATACTTTGCAAAAGGAGTCCTACATACTGCTGTGATAGCAAGCAAACAAAGGAGATTAACTCACTTTTTTTTGATATCTACAAGAACTGACTGAACTCTGATTTTGGGTAATATGCAACCTCAAAAAGTATTCACTTCAACTTCCTTCAACTATATAACATATACTGCTTGCATATCCTGACACCTGAGTTTTCCGTACCCACATTATATCAGCGGGTTGTCACCATCTTCTGATGAGCATGCCCAGGGGTGCTTCATTGTAATTTTTAATTAATAAAAATCTTGTGATATAAACCAGAGGTTGGTTTTTTGTAAGCTTTCAAATAATGCTATCACATTCCATCCTAATGGCTTTGCTTCATTCTTCAAAGTTTTTTGTTGAGGAAGGAAGGAAGGAAGGAAGGAAGGAAGGAAGGAAGGAAAGAGAACACAACNTTTTGTTGAGGAAGGAAGGAAGGAAGGAAGGAAGGAAGGAAGGAGGAAAAGAGAATCCATAAAATAAAACCACATTATATTTTCTGTGATTGGTTTTGGTTTCTTTGGTTGCTTTTTGCACTGGGGTGCATAGAACAGAATGAGTGGAGACGATAAGGAATAAAAACTTTCTTAAAAAAAATATTATTACATTGCATGTGTCCCTAATAAAAAAGATACCTTCATGCTAATTGCAGTAAAGTCTAAATTTCTAGAATGAGAAATGTTTTTACCTATACATGAATGAAAACCAACAGCACCTGTGTGCTGTATTTAGCTTCAGAACAGGGCACAGAATTACATTGTGTCTGTTTATAGCTTCCTCCATCTCCATGAGGACAGAGAACACTTCTGAGGATCTGGGCATTTCTTTCATCATTGATTATAAATAACATGCATTTAATTTCTGTAGATTCTTCTCTTCTTTGAGGCTGGAACCACCATTTGCCAGGCTTTTCACATCTCTGAGTAGCTAGCCAAAGGTTTTTAAAATTTGGTGGCTCCCTATGCTTTTATGATCTGTGGTTTTAGTTTATTTGAACAGGTGTGACTTGAAACTCTAACACTTTCTAGGTGCCACAGCAACTGTTTGGTGGTGCACTTGATGAACTGACTTTTGTCATGTGCCACTGTATTTTGACTGAGCAGAACTCTGATCTGCTTATAAATGCAGTTTGAAATAGGTTGGTTCTCCTTCAGAAAATCTTGTGAGATTAGCTGTCTCAGAAAATTGCTCTCCGCAGGCTTTAACACAACAGCAGAGATCAAGTGAAGCACTTTCATGCTTGGTATACAACCTACACCTAGTCTGTGGTCACCAGAGACTAACTGCCTTTGAAATGAAAGCAAGCTGGGAATGTAAAGGGAAGCATCCTTCAGAAGCTGAGGGTAAGTCATTTCAGAGAAACATATTACACACGTCCCACTATACTTTCCAAGAACATAAGATTGTGGGTTTATAGTAGATGTAGCACAAGTCACTAACTGATAAAAGCCCCATGCTCAGTTAATCACTCATTGTTTACAGTCTATGTGGGCAGTACAGGCTTCCTGAAACAGGCACAGTGATGAGGTTGCTCTGAAAAGAAGGTCAGGCTCCAACAGTCTGTCAACTTTGTTCACTACAAGCACATGCAAAATATTTCTATAATAGAAGCACTGGAAAACAATCTTTAAGATTGCCCAAGACCCAAACTATATTGTTTTGTTCTTAAAAAAAAAAAAAAA
>VWZU01010718.1:718992-741570 GCA_013397095.1 Sterrhoptilus dennistouni
AAAAAAAAAAAAAAAGGAGATACAATTCTGAAAACATCACCAACTTCCAATTATGTGCAGGTGATGTTAACAGCATTTGGACAAGCTGTGTGTAGGGTCTGAGTCAGGTGAGTCCAGGTGAGCAAGGCTGACTTAAACTCAGCTTGAACTTAATGCTCAGTCAGTGTGATTATTCTCCTTCTGGATCTGTCTTAGGTCTTGTGAGTATGCTGCCCAGGAGAGGTTCATTCCAAGCTAGAAGGACAGCATTACTTGAGTTTTTCCCTTCAGCTGGACTATTTGAACTACTCATTTTCCTGGCTGAGGAAGGTTAGGTGTGGGAAACCTTGTAATTTCCATTGGACTACGACGTGATTTCCCAATAACACTTCACTCCTCACCACAGTGGAGCCACACTGTTCCTTCAAAGTTGTTTTTAAAGTAGTACAGCACAGCTACCCTAAAGCTTTACAAATTAATTCAGAAGGCTTTTTTTGCAAAGCTGCAGTGCATTAAACCATGCTGGAGTTAGTTGTAAAAAAAAAAGTTCCTAAGCTATGGTCATAGTTTCCTTCCTTTATTTAAAATCCTGTTTACAATCTAAGTCACCTGGAACAATGAATGCAATCAGAGAACACTGCATGAGGAATGCATTCTTTCATAAGGTCCTCTTTTTTTGCCTCAAAGCTTAAATGCTAATCAGGGATTGCATGTTATCAGCTTCCAAAGAGTTACAGGTTTCATGGTCTAGTTGTGCACTTCTCAAAGTAATTTCTTCAATTTATCCAGCACATCGTGTTTTATTAAATAGGTAGTTGATCACACATCTCTTTACAAAGCAATTAGACAATTTGTTCAACATTTGGAATCAGATTTGCATGAGGAGTTTTTTTATTATTTTTTTGATTAAGAAGCAGAATACAACACTCGCTGCTTTAGGTGAAAGATACGGGTAATTGGTATGATTTGGGAATTGACTATCCTGTTACTTAATGCTAGATGCATTTGCAATTTTAAAGTACTAAAGATTAGCAATGTTCATCCCTCCACACCCCAGCTAGCAACTGGTTATTATATTAATTATATTATATTTTCATATATTATATTATTTATATACATGTCCTCCCCTTTGTCACTATCAATGGATTTATGAAGAATTATGTGGAATAATTTTCCTATAGCAGAATTAATTCTGCCAGCTTCTGTGAACCACTAACAGTAAGCAACATAGTCAATATAAAATGTTCTCAGATCAAGTGCCAAGATTTGCCCAAAATTTCATAGTTTTTCTGAGCATATTGTGTTTTATTATCTGATTGTGAATGGCTGTTAACATTAGCAAAACTGCTGACAATTTCAAGGCCATAAAATTTTAGCAGTCCCTACTGGATGTAGTTCTGGCAACTGTAATTCATGGCAGAAGTTTAACTTCTCTTTCAGAAATAAAACACAACAGTGAAGATCCTATCGTTTTCTATCTCTGGACTGTCAGGTAAAGCTTATATATCTTACAGTGCTTATCAAATGGCAGGCTTCTGAGAAATAAAGCTGACAGTGAAGTGAGTCTGAAAATTAGAGGAGTGTAAATTCCAGAGTCACCGTCAATATGCAGATTACAATCCAATGACTGAGAGCCGTTTCTTGTGTGAGTATGAAAATACTCATATCAAGTTGAGGGGTGTTGGTAGACCATAATAAGTAAGTATTTTGCACTAATTAGAGAATGAGGAGTTAAAGTCCCCATCTGCTGAGACCATGTACTGCACACAACCTGGAACTTGCCCCAGAACAAGGTCAGTGAAGACAGATGAGCAGTTTGGCAAGAGTCTGGATTCAAACTCCTTGCTTCTCAACAGTGAATTTCACCTGCTTTAAAGCATTTGTGAGTGTTCGGATCCCACCTCTGCTAAGATCCTAGCCTTAGTGTAAAGAGGGATTAGGAGTGGTGCAGTTGTAAACTCACAGGCACGCAGGTTTTGTTATCATCAATAATGCCATTAACACGTGAGTATGTAAGCCAAAATGACAACATTTCACAGAATCACAGAATGTCATGGGCTGGAAATCACATTAAAGGCAAAGTCCAATCCATTTCTGGAAGCTACAGATGGCAGAAGTGTCCTCTGACACTTACTTATTAAATCATGCTTCCCATTCCACATAATTTTTTCCAAACTTGAACCAACTATATCAAGTGTCTGGTCTAAGCAGGATTCAATAAAGGTTTGAAAAGACTTCCTGGAGCTCAGGCAAGAAAACATCTTCCACATCACAAAAAGAAGAATTGGTTTTGAATGGAGAAATAATAGTTTACCCTTCTGAAAGAAAGACCAGTTAGTGTTGGAATACCAAATCGTTGCTCTCAGCATGGGTTTTGTTTCATCTTTTCCATCACAAATCCCATATTTTAAAGGCCTTAATTATTTTGACAGCATTTCCAATTACCTGGTCTTCTCCTCACCTTATGTCCTGGGAACTAAGGCCCAAATAAGCTAAAGCCAAAACTGTCGAAAGCATTCATTAATGTGGGGCACTTAATTTAATAGCATCAAGCCATCATCCTCCTGAATACTTAGCATTTCACAGGACCTTGAATGTTCAAAGCACAACTTCAAGCGATTTCAGCTGCAGTTGTGTGCTCAAGGCTTCCACAGATCTGTTCCTGGATATTTCATGCTGAGCACACAGAAATGTAAAACTAACTCACAGTTAGTGGCCAACTGTGAAAGAGCTGACTTTTTGCTCTTGGCTCTGTTTGAATTTGCTTTGCTTTTAAAAAGGACTAAACCAGACCATCATGCTCTACACAAACCTGATTCATTTTTAAAGCACAGTTAATCTCGTAGGCTAACTACTAGTGGAAAGAAGGACTGTGGGAGGCCAAAAAGCATTAGTGAGGTTTGGATTTGCTTGTCTATTTGTTTTAGAAAGATAAGGAGATCTGTGCAAAAGCAAAGGGCTCAAAATGTCAGCAGAATTTTGGCAGTGAGGTGAAGAGTAAGGTATGAAATGGAAAGAGTGTAGAGGAGTATGGGTGAGCTCTCTAACATCTCTCATGAACCTTCAATCCCCCATTCCAGCTGATCTGAACTTTGATGGTGTCTTGTCCCCAAACACTGACTTAGTTGCCTGTGTCCTCCAGGCTACTTCAGCAGCAGAAAGTGACCCTGTATCAGAGGCCCAGGACAGACTCTCCCACAGGATGTGAAAAAGAATGTAGGAAGAAATGACAAACCCCACTGAGGGAACCATCTCCCCTTTCCCCAAAGCACATAGCATGCTTTATGCTTCCTTAGCAGCATAGCAGCAAGCCTGGTTGTGTGTGAGGCTGTGCAGGCAAGAGGCAGCCTGACTGCTCAACAGCAAGTGCTGCTATGACACATGGCCCAAGCTGCCTTGAAGAAGAGACAGAAATCGTATAATCAACAAAGCTAAAGACCCTTCAAAGGGTCTCAATATAGCCTTTCCAAGTGACATTTCATTTTAATTTTTCCACTCTAGGTAACCACGAGCTTTGTGCCTGGTACTGACCTTGTCTCCAGATGCACATCCAGAATGGAAGGCAGAATGGATAAAAGTGAGTAAAAGAGCCTTCCAGACACTTCCTCATTCCTAGCAATTGATTTTGCAGTTAAACATACTTTTTAATGTAAATTATTTTGGATGCATAGACACCAAACACATCTAACAAATATTAGAAATCTCACAAAGCCATGAAGAATGTCATTATCCCAGAGCCTGAGAAAATAAATGGAATAAATAATCTGCTCTGCAGGATCTTTCTAGCAATCTCTGACTAATATTCAGAAAAATCTGTAATACCCTTCACCCTGGTTTCAAACTAATAACACTTGCATACTAAAGATTCCCATTACAGTTAACATTTTCTTGATCCTTTAAAGAACACAGGAAAGGAGTATAACAGAAGAAGGATTACTTTCTCCTTTTTTGTGTACTTTGTAAGGAAGGTAACACCATATGTCACAAATACTGAATAAACCTGATAAGTAATGTCCCCTGCCTGCAAAGAAATGTGCAAGACAACACTTTAGAAGCCCCAAATTTATTTATATCTATTGATTCAGCTATATTTTCACTTCTTTGAGAAAAGCAGGACTTTCTAAAACGTGAACAGACCGTTAAGGAGATGGCACTGCATGAGTCCACATACCCAACTCCTTCATCAGGTTTCCACTGTTACTGTACATCTGCAATTATTATCTCTCTCTATGGAGTTCTTTACTGTGATGTTTGTTGCTAATTTCATATGCAGCAGAGCTTGGTAGCTTTGTGTACACTGTGCTCTGTCAGGAGGCATTTGGGACCAGAAAATGCTGTTGGAGCTTAAGCTCGTTAAACTGCCTATGACATGAATGAGAGCTGCTTGCAAAGATGAGAGACACAGGGTGACCTCAATGTATACAAAATAAGATAACTTTAAAAGAAGGTCTTCCTACAAGAAGCTGCATCATTAACTGACTGTGTGACTTAAAATTGTCTTTGGGGACATATGTATGCATGTATGAAAAGAGAAGAATGCTTAATGCATCTAGCCTTGAAACGTCATTACAAGATTAGGAAATGATTGAACTTTATTATTTAATTTTTCCCTTTGAGAAAATTCTAGAGTTTTACTTTTTTTTTCAATAGAACAGGAACATTAAGTATTATAAAATTTTTCTCCCCCTAATATTCACCCACAACAAGTTGCTATAACAAGCTTAAGAGGAAAATGTTCCCATTACAACAACCAAATTTCTTTTCTCTCTTCCATTTTCAGTCATGCTCCTACAACCCAATTTACATGTCTTCATATTTCCTGTTTTCTCTTTATTTGTCCCCTCCCCAGTCCTTTGAATAATTTAGAGATGGTTATCCAAATATACATGGTATGATCACACATCTCTTCATAAAGACTAAATATCATTTTTAGATGCACAGTTCTACCAATTAGGAACCATTTTTTCTTTTTCAATCAGATTCCAGTATATCATTGTTCCAGTACTTCTTGCACAAACTTATTTTACTAAGAATTACGGTTACTTAACACTTCTCAGTTCTTACTTGTATTCTTCTGATTATATGTTTTTCTGTTCTTACAAGCCCTTAAATTATAGCCTTATTTCTTTCAGAACTTTATCAATGCTTAATACTCAATTTTTCCTGACTATGTAGCTGGACTTTACAGGATTATTATTCATTATGACCCCTATTTCCAAAGCCTCCTTTTCAGCCAACTTATCCATACTTGAACTTAGGCAAAAATTTACCTGCCATTTGCAGGTAGTTTAAGATGATTTCTTTATAAAGCTCCAGTAGATTTTCCAAACTGCAGATTTATTTCTCGTCTCATTTTGCTCCTCATAGCTGCCAGCTGTCAGTGAAGGCTCTACACAGATTTGTCACTCTGCAAACTCAAGCTCCTCAGGACCTTTTCTGCCATTGCAGCCCTGGATTGCTGTGGGCTGCTCTAGGCTTTGCTGGAACAGAGGCTGGGGGACATGAAATTTGAAACAGGAGTAACTTATTTCCTTATAGCCCCATTGTAGCCTCAGTCTATTGCACCCTGTTTCTTACACTGGCTTTTAGTATGATGCCACATAACTGGAAGTGTAGAAGGAGAGAAAAATTGAAAGGAGAAAGGAAACTTTTCCAGAAAGCTTAGGAAGAAGAAGACTGAAAACAAGGTTGATGGTGGAATCAAAAACAAAACAGCATTTGCGCTGAATGTGGGAGAAGATAGGGGAAGCTGAGATGAAGAAGAGAGGGAAAAGAGTGCAAGACCTGAGAATGAATGCAACAATAGCTAGGAACAAGGCAAGAATCTATAACAGAAGAATAAAACAGACTAGGAAGGTGGAAATCTGTAAATGCCTGGGAGACAAAAACTAGAACTAGAAGCCAGGAGACATAAGAACATGAACAGCTTAGCAAAAAGATGAGAAGGGATGAGAAGCTGCAATACAAGACAGCCTGGGGAAAAGGGAAAAAAACCCAACGTGAACTGTGAAGGAAGCAGTGCCCAAGTCCTTGTGATCCAATATAGCAGTCTCTGTGCTCACCAGCTCTCTGCAGTCAGCAGCACAGCACAGCAGCCTTGCCATGCAGGGACACAACACCCTGCCCTCCTTGAGCACAGGTCCAGCAATAACAATTTGTCACTTTCCATTAGACATTTTGTTAATTCAAGTGGGAGAAGCCTCTGTAAAGGATGAAGAAACATTTACCCCTGCTGGTGACCCCAGCAGGTGTAGATATAATGCCATATGCTCTAATGACTTGAGTGCCTATCTTTTAAAAGCCATATACAGCTTATAAAAAATTAAACTATGCCTTTTTAAAATACTTCAAAACTAAATTCTTATATATGACAAATTCACCAGCCATTTTTATATACAATATTTTCATTCTCCTTCAGCACTGAAGCCATGTATTACTTTTTTGAAAGGATCCTTCCTCTCTTGCTGTACTGAAGGACTCATATTTTGGGAACAGAGGATATGCATCTCCCAAAGAAGACCCACATATATAATACTTGCCTCATTTTTTTCAGAATGGTAAAATAGCATGACAGGGACATATAAAGTCATTCTCCTGGAGAATTACATCTACTACAGATTATATGGGCCTACGTGGTACAACAGCTACCCTATAGAAGAAGGGCAATATAAATTTCTCTGATATTTTTCAGTCTACATCTTTCCAATGACAGTCATAACATGGTCAATATTTTTGCTGGTGTAGTTCTGAAAAATTCTGATAGAAAATCTGTAAGGTAGTGAGGAATCAGACAGCAAATCAATATATTAACGAATAGTAAAAGTTTTTTAAAATATTAAGATTCAACTTTAATATGATATAAAATCAAAGCACCATTATTACCTAGACTTTATATTTTATCAGTTTATATAGGCACTGGAAGCACCTCTTAATCCATTTGCAAAACTTTCTCTAAGTTCTAAATAAATTCTTCAGAGTGAATACTTAACTTGGACTAAACTCCACATTTTACATATTGCAAATATTTTAGGAATGTCAACAGAATGAGAATGAGTGTGCACAAAACAGTAACTGACATCAAAGGAATACAAATCCTTTTCTCAAAGCTCAAGTGAAACCTGGACTGTTCATTCTCCTAGTTCCTTGCCTCTGCCTTCTGTGACAGGCACAGTGTGACTAGAGGACTTGTTGATGAAGACTGAGGTAAAAAAGACATTGAGTGTCTCAGTCTTCTACATATCCCAGGCAACCAAGTCTCACATTTCCTTCTGGAGAGGTCCTATATATTCTCTAGTTTTCCTTTCATCACCACTGTACCTATAGAAGCTTTTCTTGCTGCCCTTCCTGTCCCTGTCCAGATTTAATTCCATCAAGGCTTTAGCTTTCCTAACCATTCTTCAAGGGTGAAAACTTCACTACGTCACTAGTGCCACTGTGCTTAGTCACTCTCAGAGTAAAAAGAGTAAAAGAAAGAAAAAAGCTTCTTCCTATGTCTAAATGGAATTTCCTCTAATTCAAATTGTGCATGTTTCCTCTGGTTCCATCACTGGATACCACTGGAAAGAGTTTGGCTTTGTTTTCTTTACTCCCTCCATCAGGTATTTATACACATATATGTATCATCATGCCTAAGAACATGGTGTAAGAGAGGGAGTAAAACCTGTGAGGCAATGAGCATGAATGAGAGAAGTTTTATTTAAATTTCGCTTGGCCTCACTATGATCTTACACTGATTTTTATTGCATTAATTGCCTAAATGTTCCGCTGAACAGCAGCTTAGAATTTTTCAGCCAAAGAAAATAAGCAGGTATGAATGTGAAAGATGTATATCAAACACCAAGCATAAAGAGAAAACATCCATGAACCATGTGACATATTCAAGTCAAATTTCAATTGATTAGTCACTGCTAAAGCAGAATATGAATACAGGTGGTAAAGTGTTGATGAACAACTTCCAGTGTGAGCAGCCATAGACAGACACACAAACAACTTCAGTAATACACATTCCCTCTGAAGCTTATTTTTTCACTTTATTTTTCATATTCAAAAAAATACAAAGGACGTGCTTTAAACACAGTGGAAACTGCTGTAAGAAATCTGGACTTTCCTGAGCCTTAGATTAAATACTTTTACTTGTATTCAAATAAGTGATCCATACAGTTCAGTAGAAATGTAGATTGCAGATCTCACTTTGTACCTATAATATTATTTCCTTTGCCTATGATTCAAGGACAAAACCACCCTGCTGCAGCAGTGACTTGCCACTATATATGCAAGTGACAACTAGAAACTGTGACAAAATCCATTTACACAGATATGAGATTATAAGTTAAAGTAAACACACCACTGTTCAATCTAAATTCAGATCATTTTCATCACTATTCACAACAGAGAGGAAAGAATTCTGAAAGTTTTTTTTAATATGCCATGTTACAATGAATATTCACGAAATAATGACATAATAAAGGACCTAGAGTGGAATAGTTTAGAGAGGACATTTTCAAGGGCCTTACAAGTGTATTAGATTATTTGACCCTTTTTTTCACCCATGTCTTGTATCATCTGAGATATAATAACATGCTTACAAATATGACCATGTACCTAACTGGCTTACTCTGACCTTGTAAAACCACTAAAGCCATTTGCAGTGTTCAAATACAACACCACCTGGCATTATTAAGGCTGAAAACTCAAAGTGAAATAAATACAAACCTGAGACTTTGTCATCAGGCTACCTGACTTGCATACCTCAGCTAAACAGAAGAATACTGTTGTATCAAGCAGAACCAGTATTATTGCTACAGTCTTCCATCTTGAAACCATTGATTTGGCCAATTTGCTTTGAAAAGTCTAGAAGCCTTTTAAATGCAAGATTTTGCATATAATTACGTGTCGATACTTCTTTCCAGAAAAAAATATTTATGATATCACATGTTTAAATGTTTTCCGATGAAAATATAGTAAGTGCTCTTATAAATATCTATTTAAAACCCTGGAAAGGTTTTACAAACAGGTCATGATCTCAAGGTCTACAAGTCTTCAGGGCTTCATGGATGTCCACTGCACAGTAAAATTTGACCTTGCTGAGCAAGTTAAATTATTTGAATCATATGAATGGAAAAAATCAAACTTCTGTTGCTACAAGGTTTTACACTGATAGTCATGTAAAAATTTGAACCATTTTAAGCTCTATTATGGTTATTACATACATTAGTTAGTATACATTAAATTAAGTATACATAGAAGGAGATCCCAGTGTGATTCACCTACTGCAGATCCAAAATTTGTAAGTATATCAATTCAAGAAAGTTTATTTTTGCAGCTCTACCCATTTCTATCCATTAATTTTTTAAAAAAATCTTTTCCATTTCTAAAATACTGTTCATAAAGATATATTTAACACTGGATTTACTGTAATATGTATATCCACATTCTGCTTCTGAAATGGAATAATTACAGCCCTCAACATTTGATTTTGTCTAAAAAGTATTCTGGAATTTCAAAATTTTAGGGCATCAGCATTTTCAACGGAGAACATTCTGTGTTCATCAAAATTTAAAGAACAAAATATTATTGAAAATATTATTGAATATTGTTTTGAGTTCCTTGGCCAAATAGACATTCTTTCCCTGAAGTGATTTTGGCATTTCTCTTCAGCTAATGAAGAAACAATTATGGATGCTTCCAAGAAATTAAAAATTAGTGGTCAGTTTAGCCAGTCTCTAGACAGCTATATTGATTTACTATCATGTTGTGCTGTATGCCACCACAGCTATACATGAAAAAATCAGCCTAATCAAAAATTTACATTTCTGTAAATTTTATGAACAGTTTAAGTAACAGCTCAAGCAAAAAGCTCAAATTCTAAATATACTCCATTTTCCTACTTACCTTCATATCAGCTATAAAAAGGGATTACTCTAGTACTCCTAAAGTCACTGAGACTCTCAGGACAGGAGAGACTGTCTGTTCTGTCATGTGCTTTTTTGCTTACATGCCTCAACCATATCATGGGATGCTCGGGGTACCAAACCTGGGGATTAACACCCGGAATGTGGCTGTGCAGAGACTGCAGTACACAAGGGTGAGAAGCCAGCAACAAGACATGCAAAAGGGAATGTAGGTAGCGATGTGCACTTCTGCTCCCATTGCCAGACACAAAACTGACATTCCTGAATCATCACGACAGGGTCCTATAAAAAAGAAATACTGTGAAAGCACAACAGTGAAAGACACTGGCCCAATCTCTCTGCCTCTCATCTTTCCCCTCTCTGCTGGAAGCCACAGGGGTGAAGAACATTCAAACAGATTGTCAGAAGTGTCCAAATGGCTCAGGTACAGAAGATGGTGAAAGGCAAGCACTCAGATAAGTCATCCACACATCAGAATAGAGACACCAGATTGGGGCAGGATGAACTATTTCCTAGATTTCTTTCCTCCTCACTGATCTGAGATATGCACCTTTGTATCTCACCCTTCTCCCCCACCCTCCTAAGTTACACTTAGGTTTGAGCATGAGGTGTAGCCAAAATGTCTCCATAGCATGACAGAAAGAGAGAAGAAGAGACAAAAAGTAATTCTATTTTTAAAAGGAACTTTTTTTTTCCTATATCTAGGTACAATGTAATTTAAAAAAACCTACATTTAACCAAACCAAGCTGAACAAACCAAAACAAAAACACAACAAACAAATAACAAACTTAAACTAAAAAGCAATAAATTATGCCAGTGAAAGATTATGTTGAATGATTTTTCTTTGTTTCTTTTTTCATGATGTCATGAGAAAGGAACTTTTCTTCTTTAAAAACCAGTTTGACACAATTTTGTTTCAAAAAGCAGTTAGGGGAACAACACACGTTAAAATGGCCGTAAGTATTTTAACTAAAACAGATGCATAGTTTAGTAATTGTATTACAGCATAATTTTTCTCAATACAGATATTTTAGTTCCCTACTTTGCCTGTAAGTGTAACAATGCAGTCAGTGATTAAATGCAGAATAAGATCCAAACTTCTAATTTAAATACATCCATAAGAAAAACAATTGCAAGAATCTCATATAAAGACAAAGTATTAATTTTGCTCAATAAGAGTGAGAAATAATTCAAAAATTTCTGAAACTCTCGACTCTTCATTTGTACAAGTCATCTAAAGTAAATTAATAGTAACCAGATTTCCTAAATATTTTCTCAAGGAAACACTAGTAGTCATGGTGATAGTGTCATACACCCCTAAACCCTAACTTCTAAATGTGTAAATTAGAACTATATTAGTAAGAGATTTTTTAAGGTCAGCAACAAAAAAAAAGAAAAGTAGAGTTTGGGTAGGATTGATAAATTAACTTGAATCCAACACAACTTTTTTCTATCCTTCTGTTAGTGAAATTGAAAAAATACTTTCTAGCCATCATGAATTAAGAAAAAGAGATAATAAAAATTAAGATGGCAAACTCAAGTTGTAAAAACCAGTGGCTGCTATGTGTAGCCAGGTCACTGTAGAAAGTAAAAAATCATTATATTAACTCACAACTCAAGGAGAACTCCCAGCTGGTGGGCTACTATGGCAGTAAGCTGCTTAACCTTACCATTGGCAATGTTTTTCTTGGAGCTGTCCTTCCTGTATCCCGTGTATGCGTTTTCCACTACTCTCTCTGTCAAGAGGAAAAGAAAACACACCACCATTACTGACATCTAGTGAAACTGGCCTGACACAGGGCTTCACTTTCTCCAGACTGTTAATGAAATTCCACCAAAGGGATGGGTTTTTATCACGAAACTATAAAAGTGAGAGGAAAAGGAAAAAACAAAGAAGGAAGATACTCACTCATCACTTAGTTGATGCTTTGTTTTAGTGGGCAGATTCTAATATTTCCTTTGTCATTGCATAATGTGATAAACTTTTTTGTATACTTTCTATGCAAAGGTCATCTTGTGGGACTGGTGATTCAGGGACAATATATTTTTTCCCCATAACACAAAAAAATGGTTTTCCCAGCAAAACACAAGACCTGTTCTAGAGAACTTGGTCTCAAGAGACTAGGTCCTTAAAATTATTCATGTGCTTTCTGAGAGGCACCTGGAATGGCTAGGTTGTGGAAATTTATTGTAAATTACTCAAACCTTTGAATTTTTTTAATTTTTTTTTAACTGAAATTCGGTGCTGCTGTAAAACTTATCTCCTTCAAAAGTTCCATTCACCCTCTACTTTCAACAGGGAGCTACAAGGAAACAGGGGTGAGGAGGGAGGAAGATTAATACAAATTTCAGTTAATTTATTTCCTGGAGATGGTAATGCCTTTTAGGATAAATTTTTAAGGCAGTGGAATTTTTGGGCTGCAGCAGACCTGACAGCACAGTGGTGACTGCACAGACATTTCTACCACCCCAAAGGTCATTTGCAAACTGCAGTAACTCTAAAATGTCAACTAACTGATGATGGATGGATGCAAGTACTCCTATAATTTACTTTGGCATCTGGATTGTGAACTCTGTAAATTGCAACCTGGCTATAAAATGAAGGAAGTTCTGTGTCACAGTGTGCATAAAGGAGTTGCTAAACAAGTACAAGTACTGCATCTTGCCTGTACTAATTGCTGATGTGGGCTAAAGAACTGCTACAGGCTGAGCTTCTGTGCCTTTTGTTTCTTAACACAGGAAAGTCAAAAGGGAAGGGGAGATTTTGTTCTAGTGTGGTCTGGAAAACAAAATTATCTGTAGAAATAGAACAGAACGTTTTTATACATCCTGTCATTCAGCCCCGCGCGGGGGAAAATTATGTGTTTAGTGTTTGCCTACTAAGAAAACAGCTACCTGTTTTCAACTAACAATTATCTGATCAGTTCAGTCAGATTCAAGTTTGAAAATAGCTTTTATAATGCATATATTCAAACTCATGGAAAATTCCCATAGATAAATGAATTGCAAAAAAAAAAATATTTTTTTTCTTCCCAGAAAAAAACCCTATAGAATAGAGTGAAAATTAAATCAGTGGAGTTCTACAGAAGTGTTATGAGATTCTGAACAAATTATGGGAGAATCTACAGCATTTAAAGGTAATTTGAGGTGTCTGGAATACATAAATATATCCAGGGGTCTCAGCTCATTGGCCCTTTAGAATAAAGTCTCTCCCTGACTTCAGTTTTAGTTACTTTATCTTAATGTGAAACAACCCATGTTCAGCACTAATAAATTAGTGTTTTTGCAGGTTACAATGATTACAAATGCTCTCTATTGTGTAGGCAAGGAATGAGTACAATTAGCAGAATCCCAGGGGACCTCAGAACTAGCATATAAATCTCTGCACATTATTAAACTGTCAGTAGTTTGGCAATCGCTGCTAAGAGGACTGTAAGGAAAGCTGGTGGCTGCGAGTCTCTGTATTGAAGAAGCACCAAGAGGAAGCTGAGCAAGTTTGCTTTGTTTGAACTGGGTTGCAAATTCTACACGCAGAAACATGGCCCAGATCTGTTGTTAAAATATGATTTCATAGAGAAATTGATTCCAAGAAGTGATATTTTGTTAAGGAAAAGGAAATGGAACACTCTATAAGCCTAAGTAACATTTCTCCAAAACATTTTTCTTTACATGTACTATGTTGCAATTTTTCATACGCAGCAAAATACCATTTTCCAGTCATGCTTCAGGGTCCAGCATCAGGGCTCTGACCAAAAAACAAAGTAATGTTGAGGCTTTTTAAGGTAAAATATTATATTACCATCTCTGATGGTATCTTAATCAAACCATGTCTTCTCAAATCAATGTCTACAATCTCTCAGACAATTTAATTAACACCAATAACCTGAATGAAAATGTAGGACTACCATTTAGTTTCACAACTCATGCAAATCTGATATAGATTTAAATTCAAGGAAAATCAAGGAGCAAGGATATTCACTCATCCCAACTGCAGTAACAATAGAACAGGCAGCTGAATTCTACACCTATTTACACTTTTAAAATGGAGGCACTGAAACAAAGATCAGAGACTGCTTTATCATAGGTCAAGTTATTCCCAGCTGAAAGCTTTGGTACAGAATAATCACTCAGTCCTCAGAAGTGTCAAGCTATACTTAAGGAAAAGCATTTGCAGAATTGGGATCTAAAACATCTGTCTCTGAAGTAATTCAAGGAACATTAGTCACACTAATCTTTTTCAGATTTCATTTGCACTTGAAGAGACATATTAAAAGTATTCAACCAACAACAAGCCAGTTGTTCTGAAATGTACTCTTTGAATCAAACTGCACTAAAGCAAATCCTACACAGGGCAGATTGTTATAAGATTCATGTTTTCCCTGCAAATTCTCCTCTACATATTATCTAGGTAACTTATTCAGTACTAAAAAACACTAGAAACATCTGCTTCCATGGTTAATATCTTAGCCTTTAGGTGAAAATTCACCTAAATTTTTAAAATGTGACAGCAAGGATTGTCTATTGAAGAACGTGGATCACTTGTTCAGGTCACATTAGGATTTACCAGTGGGTCAAGGGAGTTTATCTTTGCCTTCTACTCAGCACTGGTGAGACATACTTGGAGTACTGTGAAGAGTTCTTGGCAAGCCAGTAGGAAAGAGATCCAGAGACTGCAGAGTCCAGGAGAAGGTCCAGGGACCTGTGGCGGTTCAACATGGAGAAGAGTAGGCTCAGGGGACTTCTATCAATGTAGATGGATATTGGAAGGGAGGGTGTACAGAAGGCAGAGGAAGACTCCTAGTGGCATCCAGTGACAGAGACAATGGGCACAAACTGAGACACTGGAGGTTCTGCCTGAACATCCCTTTTTTACTCTGAGGGTGATTGATCACTTGCAAAGGCCCTGCATAAAGCAGTATGGGAGGCAGTGACAGGAATTACAGTTGATTCTCTTACAGGGGAGTGTCCTATGTGGCAGGATCATATCACTTCTTGTTGACTTTACCTCCTGCCCTTCAGATGCTGCATTTCTCTTCATAAAATGGGGCCAGCATGCTGAAATTAATAGAGACTTGAACCTAGATTACACAGATCTAATTTCAAATCAGGGCTGAACCACGAAAAGTAAGAGTTTGAATTCTTCCGTTGGTAACAATTTTACCTGCAGTGAATGATGAACAATTTACATCTAATAATGAAATGTTTGAAAGACTGCTGTACTTCCTGCTCTGGGCACCACTACTGTGATCTGCTATACTTGCTTATATTATCCTTTCCAGATAAAGCCCCTTCAGGGACTTTTGAGGGTAGCCTTTCCTGGGTACCCTGAAGGGCAGACAACTGTGGAGAGTCTCCATTCTGCTAATAGGGTGGCAATTTCACATGCACAAGTGTGGGATTTTAGCCTGTTGTAAGTCTTCTAGAGAAAGGGGAGTTTCTTATCAGTTAAGTATGATATCTGGGTAAATCTGTCTGTTAATCTTATCTGGAGTGCCTGACATTAACTCTAACAATCTCAGTATACACACCTATTTCTGAAAGGCTCAGCATGTAGTTATAGCAACCTGGTCTGATAACAATACAAAGTGAGCCATGTATTATTTCCTTATTTTCCATTCAGAAACACATTTTATTTTTCACCTGTTTGATTTTGTACTGGAAATATCATTCAGAAAGTTTGTGTAGTTTCCATCCTAGGCAGTTTTCAAGGGCTGACTAGATAAATCACTGAGCAACTTCTGATCTCAAACCTGCTGCTGCTTGGAGTGGGAGGTTGAACTGCAGATATTTTGAGGTCTCTCATCTCATTTTTCCTATGACCTATGTCAGGTTCTCTGTTTTATCTAAATTTTGCCACAAGTTTTGCTGGTGCTTCTACAAAGATTGTAAGCAGAAGATAAAATCTGACTGCTCTAATGTTGGACCCATCATCAGGTCATCTGAATATGAGTGTAATTTTATTCTGATATAAAATGTTCTACTAACATGGTCCTTTCTTTTTGTTTCTAGTTGACTGAAGTTGACTGGGGTTTTTTCCAGGTTGGACAGATAAACTCAAGACAAATTTAGCATTGGATTTTGTCTGTACAAGCAAACCCTACCATGGGCACTCACTAGAATATCGAAGTATCATTTGCATTTTGAGTTGTGATCGCCTGCGTTGCTCAAAACAGATCCTGCTTCCTTCATTAGATGGCAGAATCCTGGAAAAGAAAAGCTGCCAGATTAATTTCAAGCTTCTTATGATTCTGCTGAGAGAGATAGAAAAATAAACGGGGAATTATCATATTAAAAATTTCTCTTACTTTCAGTTTCTCTGAGTAAATGAGCCCAAGTAAAATTTTTTTGAGGATAGTGAAATGGAAGATCTCTTCCAATACATGTCAGAGTTCTTAGCTACTTTCTGCACTGTATATGTCATATCCTTCTGTAACAATGTGCTTTTCTCACATAAACATGCTGTATGGTGCTGTAATGAAGTTGCAGTTGGCCTCAAGGGTTTCTACATCTTGCCTTTTCACTTGATTAATTGCATCCAAATCTGACAGTTGGCATTGAGTCTGGGGAGCCTCAGTCAAGAGCTTTCTTAGCTGCATTTCAAAAGCCTTTTTCATGTCTTGCAACAACAAGCCATTAAGTGGACCTGCTACTGAGAAGTAAATTATTCTAATAGAAAGCATGTTTTAAAGCACAGTTTAACATAAAACCCTAACCCTCTGACAAGCATACTGACAGCGTGTCCCGTACCAGGTAAATATGACTTTATTCTGCTATCAGTTATGCAGGATGGCGAACATCCTTTATGTGAGAGAGAACTGGGAATTAATGGATATTGGGAGGGCTGATTGAGCCAGCTGGGAGCCTGGGGAATGAGAGGGGGAGAGGATGGGGTGGTGGGAGAGGAGGGCACAGGACTCTTTCAGGATCTCAGTAACGAAGACCCAACCACAAATGGCTTAATAAAGTAGCTTAAGACAGAATAAAGAAAGGAGGGCAGATACTGCATGTAATGTTTTATATCCCTTCAGATGGCTGGGACCCCATGTTGGTGCTGGATTGATGGATGGGATCTGCACAGAAAGGGGAAGGTCCATCTAGGTTTTGTCTCTCTCACCTCACCCCCATCTGTCTTCCTACCCTGCCCAATGTAGAACATGGGCGAGGCTGGTTAGGGCTGTGCCATTCCCAGCAGTGCCTCGCAAAAATACAAAGACCATGAGCACAAAATGAATTACAGGAAGCTACAGTCAAACACAGCAAAAAACCCATTTTGCCATGAGTACAAGCAAACCCTGGAATACAGGGTACAAAGGGGCTGTTGATCCTCCATGCTTGGAGATACTTGAAACCCTGCTGGCTCTATGCAGTCTGTGCTGGCTGGGTTTCGGGCAGGGCAGTTGGACCAGACCATATCCAGAAGTCACTTCCCACCACCCTCATGCACTCATTCCATGAACCAAAGTAAAAGGCATTTTGTAGCCTTCGCAATTTAAGTCATTATTAAGACAAAGTTTCTAGGCAGAAGCCAAATCTTTTTTACTCCAGCTAGTATCTTACCCAGAAGATTAAAAAATGAAAAGAATGTAGGATGTGTCTGAACCAAATTATTCAAAAGCTGAGAAATGTAAATTACGTGACTGCCTTAGCAAACTCTTTTTGACACTTTCTTGAAAGATGATTTTTAAAATGTTCCTGACTATCCTTATCCAATCTTTGTAACTCTTTAATCAGCATTAGTCATTAGATCTGTCAGCTCTTCTAATGAAACAGTGAATACAATATCACCTATCTTCTTGTGGACTTGTATTTTGATTCAAAAAGGACATGGTTCAAGATTAAACTTTATTTTTCGCATTTTTACAGTCTGTGAACAAGCAATGAGATTCTAGTCACTATTAGCTTTGCAGTAGTAGGCTAGAAATACTTCCATGTCTTTAAGATGCAGAAAAAAAAATCTTCATAGCAATTTATACATTCAAAGCACATCTCCAAGCAACTCTGCCTGCAGCTGTGATTGCTCAGCAATTATTTAAAAGAAGCTTCAGGTATCAAAAGTTGAATCTCTTGATAATGCATTTTCCATGTCCAGTTCTGAAGAATTCTGCTTAAGGAATTTGCCCTTTCTCATATAGTAACTTTGTGGCAGAGGCAGGGACAGAAGGCAATTTCCCAAGCTTACATTCATCTTCTTTAACCTTTTTTCTTTACCATGTCTGTCATCACCCATATTCTCTGCATAACACTCGGCTTCCTTATCTAACAAGGCAAGGAAGGACCCAGCTACCTCCAGCAACCTTAATTCACCCGAGGGCACTGGACAGATGGACCCTGAGCAGTAACAGACACATGCTGTCTTTTGGAAAACCTGTGGCCAGTGAATAGAGATTGCCAAGTACACAGTCTGACAGTTGAAACATATTTGTGAGTTTCCTGAGCAGTCATTACAACCCTGGCCAATACTGAATATTTCTTTCCAGCACTGGGTGAATGTATGGAGAAATCCCTGTGCTCCTCAAAATTTAAAATCAGTATGAGAGCAAAGAATCATATAGAAACAAGCTGAGTTCATGTTCCTTAAATCAGAAAGGGTTTTAAACCTTCTACATCCACCGTTTAAACCAATATACAGGGGTAGTCACAACAGTTTTCCATACTGAGCAATCACAAGATGGGAAGAAACTACACTCCTTGCTAAAATGTCAGTGATGTGTTGATCACAGAAATATGGCAATGCACCAACTCCTGAGCAGTTCATTTGTAGCTGTATTTTTTCAGGACATCAGTCCTACTTATCTGTTTGGGTTCTTCTCCTATCTTTGTTATTTTTTGTGGCTAGTGTTCTTATATATGAATGAATATTCAGAGCAATTTAATCTTTGTTATTTGGTATTTCAGAACTCATGATCTCCACTACGCCCCGCAGGAATTTTGACTTGGAGTTCAGGATGGTCTGAATTTTATCCAAATACGTAGAGGCATTTCCCCTCCACACACTTTAAGATTGATCATCCTGGTCAATCACATTTTGTCACTCCTCCTGTCATTCATCAGTGACCTTAAGCTGGTCCTCAAGAAGTGATTTTTTCCTAGGATCTCAACCGTGTGCTCAACCAAGAAGAAGAAATGATAAAAAAAAAGAAGAGGAGATATGTTAAAAAATCTGGGTGAGATAATGTACCCCTGTATAAGTTCCATTACACTGGAAGAAAGATGGCTGAAAAAAACTCACGTCGTAATAATCTCCACTTAAGATTAAGTCCCTAGCAGCCAAAATCCATGTATATTTATAAGAACAGTTTGTGATGATAGTTAGATTTCCCAAGGATATTCTAATGGAAAAAAAAAAAAACCACTCCATGCACACAGAGTGCAAGCAAAAAGAACTGCAATGCTCACTTGTTCTGTTCTCCTTGCTATACTGGAGCAGTATTTATTTTAAGCTCTGTTTGACTTGATCACACTTCCACATTGAAAATATCTGTATTACTTGTTACATGTGTGACTCAATCATTATTTATGGTTTCAGTTTGAAAGTCTTCCTTTGACTTAAGGAGTGAATTATCTATTTTAAAGTTTTTTCAAAGTCTTCAGTCTAGATGTAAAATGAATATTACTTCCTTAAAAAAAAAAAAAAAAGAAAAAAGTTTATATAACTTAAATTGTATTTTCAGCATTTGCTTATTCATTCAAGAAATCTGTAGGCCTGAATCACATCTGAGCTACAAAATTTTATATTAATTGGCTTAACTTTAAAATAAAATGGATCAGAATAATTTCTAAAGGGTGTAGAGAACTAGTGTGAGTGAATTTCTGATAGAGTCAATCTCACAGGAACAAACCGAGTCCTTGTTGAACTAGCAGACCAATAGGAAAATACTGTTTTGAAAGAAGCAAAACTGAGTTCCTGTTTGCAGCCAGCAGGAATAGCTTTCCCTTGGTGAGAAAGAAAAGGAACTATCAATAACTGAGTCATTTTGAGTAAAGGAGGCAGAAAAGGAACTTCATATGCTCAAGCTCCATGGTACCTTTTATGACAAAGTTTCTTGTAAACGGTCTGTTACTTTTATCTCACTGCCAGTGACTTCCAGGAATTCACTCTAGTTGCTTCACAATAAAAGCATGATCCAAACAGCAATAATGAAGTTCTGGATTGAACCAAATATCAACAGAAGTCATATTATCAGTCAAGGGTCTCACTGTCATAGAATCACTTGTGTTGGAAAAAGCCTCTAAGATCACCAAGCCCAACTGTTAATGCCGCACTGCCAAGTCCATCACTTAACCATGTCCCAGTCTTGAACATTTTTGTTCTTTTGCAGAGGCATTCTCCTTCCTTCAGTGTTGCTTTAAGTCCCATATTTCTGTCTCTGCAGAAGAGTCTTTATAGGGCCAATAACCCTCATTTGTACAAGGAAAAGTTATAGTTGAGAGTGTAAAATAATTTCTGTGCAGATAAAGATTTTCAGGAACCACAGCTCTCTCTAAAAATAATACTGGCTTTTGAAAATGCCCATCTATTCTTTTTCTCACCTGAAAATTGACAATGTCTGCAGCTGGTTTTACAGAACCAAGACTAGTAATAGGTGGTTCAATTCCCAAGTGGATGCATATAACAAAATATTTCATTTCACAAAACAGTTTACATTTTTCTGCTGAAGAAGTTATAATTTTGCTTAAGCAATCGTATATGATTGAATAGGAACAGCCTGAAGTGAATATTTCATTATAAGGATTTTTTTCATCAACTATGCTCAATAAAACAAAAATTACTCTGACTTCCTTGTAAAACAAAAAAAAAAATTTGGTCTTTTGCTCTCCTGTTGTCTTGCAGCTTTAGTACAAAAGTCCATTCCAGGAAACTAGCTATAGTTGTCTGCTATCTCATATCTCAACTTTAAATGCATCAACTGATCAATGTAAATAAATTTCAGGTCTATAAAATTGGTTTTTGTTATGCTACTATTCTCTCTTATAAATGTCTATTGCTCCATCAAAAAATATAAGAAAAATGGCAACAGTACCACCTGAGCAAGCATTTCAAGTGCTGATGTGTTACACAGTAGTTACAAATTAACACACTCTTTTTCAATTATTACCTAGAAACAGGTAAATAAATAATTCTCTTTTCCTGTTCCTTATTTAGCATCTCAGAATAAAACAGCAATCACCTAAATTCAAGGATTAAAAAAAAAAAAACTATACAGAATCTCTGAAAGAAGAAAAGGTTTCACTTCCGTTTCTGGTAGCAAAATGTATGTCATCACATTTCTATTATAGAACCCTGCATCACAGAAGTCAACATTGAAGATGTATGCTATCATCCCTGCTGCAAGGCAGCAGTTCTTGAATAAAAGCTGAGAGCAGTTGATATAACAGCACTGTAGGACCACTTATATTCCACATAAATAGGGATATATATCAGTTAATTCCCATACTAAACATTGAAATAGATGGTAGAAGGTATTGACATGAATGTTCTTATGGGAAAAAGTTCTTTCCTTCTGTTATATGAAATATGAAAAGAACAATCCATGTGTTTAAAAAATGTTAAATTTGAATAAGTTTTCAGTTTGTTTAAGGAAACTTTTTTTTTGTCTTATTTGAATTGTGCCATTACCAGTATGAATTCCTTTTGGTATTATTTAACTTTATGTAAATCTCAGTAAATTCAGTTGCATATCTTAGCTATTATGATTTCTTTTTCTTCAGACTATCAGTTCTGTTAATCAAGAATCAAGTGTTTCTGTTACTTCTGGGATCTTTTTTTTAGAGTAAATCTATTGGCATAAAAGGGCATATGCCTTCTTCTTTAAATCTTATTTACACCTATTTGCTCTTCCCACACTTTTCCTTCCCTTTCCCTCCTATACAGATGATTACCACTTTCATTTCAAAGGAAAAACAGGGTGGAGAAAAAGAACAGTTCTTAAAAGCTAGGTTGAAAATTAGCTAGCAGCTATTTTCACAGAATTTTTTCCCCAAATCTTTATGCGCACTCTTTTTCTAACAAACAGAAAAAAAAGAGAATTGTTTCATAAGATAAGCTTATGAAAACCAAACAGACAAATATTCAATAAGGTGCTATGTGGATAACATGGTAAAGGAAATATTCATATAATTTTTCTTTCACAAAAGGATAAATTGTTTAAAAGCCTGCCAACAAATCAGGGAAATACAGTGCTTGTTCACTGATGATAGGACGAGGACCAACTGATTATACTACTGAAGTGTTTGATATTTAGGACACCCCATAGAATACTGAAGTTATACTGCTGGAGTTTTCATCAATGAGCCTCCCCTCTCCTCCCCTCCACTCTACTCCTTTCCCCTCCCCTCTCCTCATTTCCTCTCCCCTTCCTGTTGGAGTCCAGGACATCCCTCTGGGCGCCCTGGGATGGTCACAGACCTTAGTAGAGAGGCCTGAGACCCGAAGAAGAGGGTCTGAGTTCTGTGCAGGGGTTTGCCTGGCACAGAGCCCAGAAAGACACAGTCTTTGATTTTGGTCCATGTGAAAAACTTTCAAGCAGAGAGAAGAATTGCAAGTCAGAAATGTAAAAGACAGTAGTGTAGTTTATCACTGTGTGGAAGATTTTGTAGTTTGGGATTTTTAGAATGTAGATGCAAAGGGACAAGATAGAGATTTTAGGGTGGATCCCTGGGTTCTTCTTCTTCTCTCTTGGCATCCAT
>VWZU01010718.1:741578-753335 GCA_013397095.1 Sterrhoptilus dennistouni
GAGCTGCTGTGAACACCTTGGCCAGACACAAAGAATTATAAGATAAGAAATAATAAACAACACGAGAAACCAAGAAAACCAAGACCTTGAGACTCTTCATTCTTCTCGCGCCACACCGAGCACAAAGACGCAGAATCAGGTTCAAACCTTCAGAGGTCAGGAGGGAAAAACACTCCCTAGGACCCACACAAACCACCAGCCTTGGAATCTCGGGTGAGAGAAAGAACCATAAAACCCAAGACTTCCCTCCCCTCTCCAAAGAAGAGTAGTCCTGATTTCATGAAAGGAGTAGGGTACAAAAATGTTTATGCAGACCATTCCTTTTTAAATAAAAAAAAGCTTTTACTTTGAAGTTCATCTATTTGTAATTTTTTTTTTTAACTTACAGAAGAACCACATATTTAATTCTATGCCTTTAGGAAATCATCCCCAGTTTGCTGAAGCAAAATAAGCAATACTCCTTTAGAAGCCCATTACGTGCATTTTCCCATCTCATAGCATTGGAGCTAATCAGGGAGTCCCCACGGGGCAGTCATGGGAAAATGTTGGAGCCACAGGAGAAGCTCCTGGTTCTAACAGAGAAAGAAAGATTCTCCTGAAAAAAAACCCAACAAACCCAGTGCATTTCAGAAGGGGCTGCCCAAGAGGGCTTCTCATGTGTGGGGTCTGGGCTGCCCTCATTACCTCCTCTGCCCTGCTCCCACGCTCAGCCCCAGCTTCCCACCTGCTCTGGGGGAGCTACTCGATGCAGCACCCTGACACTCTTTCTTACCCATTAACTCAGAAAGCTTGCATTGTTACTGAAACAAGGGCACAAATACCCAGAATCTGGGGCAATTCTTGCACTTCCCCACTTCCTATTCTCAAATTCACTTGGGGTTTTCTTATTTTCTTTTTTTTTCTTTTCTTTTAAATTTTTTAAACCTGATATAATTTCTTTTGATAAAACTTTAAATGAAAATAGAAAATGTTTGATATTTTCACAAAAAGGCAGTAGTGGATGGAGAAAGTGAGGAAAGACATAGCATTTTAATGCATAGTTCACTTGTGAGGAGGTAAACACGGATCCATTACAGTGCCAGGGATCAGTCACACAGTGTCAGTGATCAGTCACAGATCAGTCACAGGCTGCCATCTCCCCAGGAGTAAAGACACTCTCACTTCCCTCTCAACTCTACCCAGCTACCTTTTATATTCCTTTTCTCAGTGCAAAGCCCTGCTAGCCGTTGTTACCTATAATCTATGACACACCCAGAGATAGTGACAGACCACCAGGTGAGAGTATCACACCTGCCAAAATTAGGGCATGGTTTCCAAAAGCACTGAAGAGGTAAGACATCTGCTACATTAAATGTCTTACCAAAAGAAAGTATGAATGTCAATGGAGAAGTTTTGTGCTCAAAATTAATATTGTAAATCTTTTCTTCTGATGCCACCAAACACATTTGCAGGTTTAACAGTAATTACTGCATGTTCATTAAAAGAGTTGGTTGGAACTTTTGATAGAATCTGTTGTTTTTTGGGGAACGTTATGCTTAACCAAGTAATGAGTGGTCACGCAAGAGCGACTGGTAGGGCTGGGAATTGCCACAGGGAAATCTCACCCCTGTGTCTTCCACACTTGGCAGATCTAACATCTTCAAAAACTTCCTATCCATAAATCCACCATATGCAACAACCGATTCACTGAGTGGATGGATGTCACCAGCTGTTTTCAAATTATCATTCTGTAGACGCCACAAAGAGGTTTATGAAAGAAACTCAAAAGTAGACCTGCAAGTTTGTTGCATGCAAGCTACACAACTTGAAGTCATGTAGCTTTGTGTAATATTGAAGTGTAGCATGTAATTGTATTATGCTGTCATGGTTTGGGAGTGATATTCCCGATTTAGTACTTCCACTAAAACCATGTGCCACTCCACCCCACCCCTCCAATTGGAAGTGTAAAAGGCAAAGATCATGGGTTGAGATAAGAACGATTTGCTGGGAGCAGCAATGAGATAAGAAAACAAACTCTAAATGGCAACAATACAAGTGGCAGAGAGCATAAGAAAAGAAATTATTTGTGCAGAAAAATGCCAGATTATAACAGACAAGACCAGATGTCTCCCTCCACCTGACTGAACACCTTCTCCCTGGAAAAGAATCTCCTTCCCCTGCCATCAGCAATCATGTGAGGTGGTATAGAATAACCGTGTCTTGGCCATACCCCCTCCTGTCTACTGCAAAAATTAACCCTGGTTGGAACCAGGACATCTGTTGAAAGATCCCACCTATGTACAATTCTAGGATTTCTATTGTAAATGGAGCCCTTAACACTACCAGTTTTGGCACCACAGCGGTTCTGTGGAAAGTCACCACATAAACCCACATAAAATAATAATACTGAGACATAATAAGACACTTGAAATGTTTTTTCTGAAGAGACATCAGGCAGTTTGAGATGAAGCTTGATGCTCTGTGTGCTTCCAGAGTTCATTGCAGCAGCACGAGATCAGTGCCAACACAAGTGGGAGCAGACCAGCTGCTGCAGTGTGACATGCCAACCAGGCTGGTACACCCCACCCGACACAGCACAGGTTATTTGCTTAAGGAGCACATCAAGCAGGGTCTTACCTATCACTGGGTACCCTCCAGTAAGTGGATGTATGGGATGTATGTCCCCCTTCATCACTCTGTGTGCTGTTTTCACATCCTCCATTTCATAGTAAGTCAAAAGAAAATATTGCCTCCATGTTCCATGCTCTGGTGCTACTACAGGCTAAGAAGTCTTCATTCATTTCTGAACTTCTTAATTAAACACTAAAGAGGATAAAAACCCAGTCATCATCACTTCTGGTACAAAAGGTCAAATCAAGTATTAAATGATAAAACTATGAGGTGTGTAACTGTGTGGGCAGAACAGAATGAGATACAGAATCTTTGACCTCTGCATTTCTGGTTAAAATCTACACACAGATTTATAGTCAGTTAGTTATAAAAAGTATCTTGCCATTTGACTCATTTCTGTATGCCAAACTTCTGAAGAAAATTTATTCGTAGTTATATTTGAATCACTGTCTATATGCCTTGACACCTCATATCAAAACACTAGAGGAATCTAATGATTTTAATTCTAATGATTTTAATTCTAATGATTTAAAAAAAGAATGAAATTTAAGTCCTACCTGGTCTTCTGTATAATTTTACCACTGGGAAATCTCTCAGGAGTCGTTTCTAAGTCACAGACTTCAAAACCTGATGAAGTTTCTAGCCTGAAAAATCATCTTCTCGCTCCAACAAACCTATATCTTTTTGGTCATTCCCTTAACATTGTACATCCAACCTTGATTTGTCGTTCCTCAGGCTTTGTACTGTTTGTTTTCCCACTGGAGACATGCATTTTCTAAAAAGCGAAAATACACCAGTAGCCAACAGTCATAATATCCACAATACAACCCAGAAGGTACATACATCACTTCTGTAGACTTCAATAGGCTTAAATTGATTTGCTCTTTTGTCCATAACAGAACAGCTGTGTAGTTCAGTGCAATCTGAAATCCATCTAAACTTGTATGCAGAGCCAATTTTACAGGGCAGTCATCCAATGTGAAAATGTGAGGTCTCCATACATAAATTTCACTTCTTCTCCTAGACATAATGTTGTCTCTGAGCCCATCTCTATATTTAGATGCCTGCATCCAGGATGTCACAGGTGTGTCATCCTCAGTACCAGGCACAGTTTGTTTAAAGCCAGTCCATATATACAAACAGGTTTCAGATACAACATCAGCTAAAGTTCAGCAGAATACCTCTTGAAGTATGAGATAGAAACCTCTGTTTTACACCAATGAATTATTACCAAGTTAGGAAAATCAACACAAAGGGGAAAAAAGACTTGCTTGCTGCAGTGTGTGGACAATCCCCATGAACTACAATAAAATGCCAAAATTTTTTTGTGCATGCAATACTGGGAATTCATCAGAAATAATTTTCAGATAGACTGTACTGTGTTCTACTGTAGAAAACTACAACAAAACAAACATCCTCCCTTAAAAGCATCTTTGTTAATTTTATCGGGACAACTTTTCTTCTCAAGTTAAATCTAGTCATCAGTTAAACTCTGGACTATACATGGAAGGCAGACCTGGTTATCTCCCAAAAGTATTAGTCATAAACCTCCAAGTTATCCAACCAAAAGCCTGTCTTCTGCTGAAGTCATCCTTGAGTGTCGGTATTTAGCATAGTTACAGAAATAAAGTCAAAGGAATGAGTTGAATGAAGGAAAAACACTCACATAAGTGGATTCTACTTCATCTGTACATCCTGCGTAGCAGACACCAAACTCAAGTGACGGGGTACTACCCTTCTTTAAGGAGTGACAGTATTGATGTCCAGTACCAATTGGTGTTATGCAGACTTTCTGAATTTACAGAGAAAAGCAGAGAGCTCCTGGGAAGGCTGACCTCCAACACCATTAGCTGTGAAGCTGTGCTGCTAACTACAAAATCCATGCTGTGCTTGTATAGTTCTTTCAGAATAAACAGAATAAACTCATTAAAACTAATACTAGTTTCCACTCATTCTGCAACACTCAAAACCTCTTCACACAGCCTAAAGTACAAAGTTCCTGCTTTTCTCACTTCAGTCCTGACACTGCCTTTCTCCAAAGAGAAAAAGAGAAACATTGCTATGAAATGAACAGCTGAAAACTGTAACAGATGAGGACAGCACAGCAGGATTAGATAAATGCTTAAGAAGCAGAAAGTATTTTATTTTAGTCTTTTCATGTGAATATGCCTAGTGCTAGATAAAAAAATTAAAAGGCATTGTTTGCAGGGGGTTTCTGAATTTTTGAATATTGCTTTTGAACTTACATATCAGTTAAGCATATTTATTCTTTTAGTGCTGAATGCTGCCATAAAAAGCAGACAAAATAAGTTCTTGCAAGTTCCCTTCTCAGCAGCCTTTTTTTCCAGCACATTAGAAGCAAAAGCAACACAGGGGCTGGAGGTACAGATGCCCTCCTCACATGTTTTTTGTCTGCATGGAGAGAAAACTAACCCTTTCTCAACACTGCACTATATATTGCCTCTGTAACTCACAGCAGCAGCGTGAAACTTCCTCTGACTTACCAGCATTTTAGAGAGAGGCAAAGGCTAAATTTTATTATTATTAGCTTAATTTCTACTCCTTTTTTTTTCACACAAACACTTACTATTGGGCCCTAGAGAAACACTTACAACAGCAGTCTCATTTCTTGCTCTTAATACAGGGTTTAATTAAATGTTGTTTTTTCCCTACTTATTTAGGTGGCATGGGACACAGGAATTATTTGGAAGAACTTGGGAGTGGACTCAAGGACTGATAAAGTGGAATTAATCATTTCTGTGCAAAAGGAACAACTAATTTTTTGTCAACTTCTTTTTAACAAGTCCCTGTCCAAAGCGCTGTGATTTGCTCCTGCAGTGTGTCAGCCAAGATTTCCATCAGGTAAAGAAAGCATGATTGCTGCACTACTCCTGTGCTTGGAAAAAAAAGGAGTATCAGATGTTTGTGACATGGTCAATATTGCTTGAAACCAGAATGCAGAGACTCTTCATTTCTCACTTTTATTAAGCTTTTATCATACCTGAAACATTTGTCTGGTCAACCCAAGATAAGGAACAAAGATAATTCACTGCTGCAAGAACAGACTTGCATTAAAATTCACCTCCCTTCTCAAATTTTTAATCTGGCTTCAATTAAGAAAAAATAAATTGAATTTTTTTCTCTTCTTTAAAAATGAGTTAATAAACAAATCTCTTACTGTATGCTTCTAGGCATTTGCCTGTAAAGAACCAAACTGAATGCTTATATGCATGGGGATATCTTTTATGTAGCCAAACCTAATGGGAAAGGAGCAATACATAACAGGGGAAAAAATCCTTTCCTGAGACAATGTGCAAGAAAGTTGATCATCTCTTTCATCATACTAATCCTAACTTAACAGGGATGGATATAAAGAAGAAATTTGGATTTCAAGTCTAGTATTCTAGGAGCCAGGAGACTAATTTAAGCTTAGTAAACAACAGAAAAAGCAAGCCACAGGCAGCTTGGCCAACAGCTCTTGTGATCAACAGAGGTGTGCAGACAACATGTAATTATTGGAAAAACACATCTAATCAAATCAGGCTCTAACTCCTGGCAACACAGTATTCAGTGTTTTGCCTTTATACTAACTTTAGCAGGTTGCTTTCAGCAGCTGCTGCCTCTATCCATCAATTACCACCATGCCTTCCGAGTTCTGCACTGTTACTTTTGTCACTGAAATAGAGTCACTGTTTGAAATGGGATTTCTCTTCTCACTGGTTATTTTGTGGGACAGATACTGTTGTGACAGTAGCGGCAACAAAGGATTTTGGTGTTTGAGAGCCCATGGACTGCTGGATGTGCATCATAGAGCTGAGCAGTCAGGACTTAGCTGTGCATTAGTGGGTTGCTGGCAAATTCCTAGGGCAGTTGGGTTGCAGAGTTACAGGATCAGAAAGCTTCTCCAGAAGTCATCTAGACCAACCTCAGTCCACGTCTTCACAGCTGTTCTACCAACTTGGTCTTGAAATCCTGCAGCAAGAGGTATTCTACGTTTGCCTAACACTACAGAATTTTTGGGTTCTTCCATCAACAGAACTTATTTACAAATCATCTTCTCTAGACAAAAAATCTGCTTCACTCATTCTTCTGTTCTGCATAAGACTGGAAATTTTGTTTTAAGGATCTTCTTCATCTATTGAAGCACTTTTCATTTGAAATATATGGGGTCGAAACATTTCAAATCTAGGAATAAACATAGAAATTTTGTGCTAACTCAAACAGAACCAACAGACCTGTATGCATTGCCATTACAGTATAGATTATTGCACATTTAGATGTCGTTCTCTTTATTGCAAGTATTCCTAAATATAACTGTTGAAACTGAGAGCAGGGGTAAATGAAATGGCTCTGTCATAACAATGCTGTGTGAATATTTATTTGCAAGCATGATGGAGACACCTCTATATTCCATCTGTCTCACTATTTCTAATGTTTTGATATTGTAGAACCTGTCAAAAGAGAAAATTTATACCCACATCTGAAATCCCTAATAGTCTAAAGCAAGAAAAAAAAATAACTCTTGGAATCATTGTGTTCATAATTATATGACTGCAATTAAAATAAAGCAGATAAAAATTTGATATGCTAGAAATTAATAAAATCTAGAATAACTAAAAAGTAGAATTTTTTTGTAATGCCAGAAAAGATGTTTTTACTGGATGAATCTTTACATCTTGTCAAAAGCTCAATGGAGTATGGCATTTTTGTTCTTCTTCGAGTATTCTGCAGTTTCAGTCTGTAAAATATTGCTAATTAATTTACAATAAAAAATATCTTTAGACAAACTTCAAGAGTTATGAGTCATTATCGCTGTCCAGAACACTTTGCTGGCTCTTTGATAATCATTGGTTTCAGTCAAAATTTCTAATCACATATATGTACCCCAGTCAGTTTATGAATAATTAAATAATTGAGGGGGTGGTATGACATATTTTAATGTAAAATACATTCAGAATCCATAGATAAAGCTAAATAATTGTTAAAGATCATGAGAATGAAGACAATTGGAGTATATTAGATTAGAGACCACAGTGCTGAAATTCTCAGAATAAAATTGCATTTAGTATCTGAAACAGGCAGGTGTTAATAAATACACAAAAATTAAATAATAAAACCCAGTAGCATCTGTCAAATCTGCAACACTTCTTTGTTCATTTTTTAATTTGTTCTACCATAACTGGAGGAAAAATGAAGAACAAGCTGTATTTTACTGTGTGCTTTTGAAGGCAATGAGTAACAGGAAAATGAACTATGGGATAATGTGTGTGGGGATGCAGAATGACAGGTACATAAATTGCTATTTTTGTTCAGTTTTTCCTTTTGTTTTACTAACAACAACAACAACTTAAGAAAGTCTGATTTTGGCAAAGTGAATAAATCAAAGCTCTCATGTAAACTAATAAGTTTTTTACCTGATTAATTTCTCCTCCAAGGACAGTTTAGCATTGTCTACTAAATCTAGAGCAAGAAACTAAATGCAGCTTGATTGAGGCAGTTAAAGGACCTGTCAGCACAGACTAGTGTCTGAGATCTTTAAAGCCAGGGACATCTGCTACAGTAATGTGCTGGTGTAGCAGAGTATAACCCACATATTACACATTGGTTTAATGTTGCTTAATAAAACTGCCATGCTTTAATCCTGTTTTAATGGTGTTACATGTTGAAGGACATTCAACAGTACATTTGTCTTCCACTCAATTCTTACAAGTTGGACCATCCTCACTGGTCAGTAGCAGGGAGGATTTCTTGCTTTTCACAAGTGAATGTGCATAAACTGTGTGTTTACAGCAACAGTTAAAAAGGTAAATACTTGTCTTCAGATACCTCAGTTTCAGTCAGTAGTCATAAAATACACCTCTGAACATCTATGTTTGCAACAACATCTTGTTAGGAATCACTTAAAATAGATTGGGGTTTTTTCTTGATTATAGACATTGTTCTTCAATAACTAGAACAGCTCACAGTCTAAGACTATTAGTAGTCTGTTAATGGCTGGTATATACGCAGTCTCATCAGAGCTCATTGCAGAAATCAGGACTTACATTGTTACACTAAGTTTCCTTCACAATGAGCTACCTTTAATTCTCTCCAAACACATTAAGCAAATTAAAGAGAAAAAAAAGAGAAGAAAGAAAAAAAAACCTGCACTTTTTTTTACTTTTGTAGAAGCAAAGCAAGTGATACTGAATACATGCTCAAAAAGAGCTACATTTATTTGTCTATCTACTGCCTGTACACCACACTAAGAGATTGGGGACTGTTTTTCCAACCACCTGAGATACTTTCAAAGAAAAAATGAGGAATACAATAATGCAGTTGGAAAACATGTTTTTCATCCAAGTAAAACCTGAATTTGCTGTGATATAATGAGAAGTTTTTCAGTTATTTATTCTTCTCTGTGAAATTACAAAAGATTTATCTAAGACCTGAGTAAAGCACTGAACAGAAAGAGGAGATATACTGTGAAAACACAACTATATATCTTACAGGTGATGTTTGGGAGAAAAAGTTATAGAACAACAAAAGAAAATACTTCATGAGATGCAGTCTTGCTTAAATCTCTGAATACAAGAACATGATTTGTGTGTCCAGGAAGAGAATACCATACCTGAATGCATGGTCAAATGCCATGGTGACCAGGGCACCTGCCTTAGACAAGTGCTAAGAATGAGATTTTGCTCAGTGGGTAACTTTGAAGAAGGTCTCTGGAAAACTCATCCCTCTGTCCCTGTCAGATTTTTAGTAATAACTCAGAAATAGGTAGATCTCTACATACTCACAGTTATTTACTCACAATAGTTTCTTGATTACATTTAAGACTAACTGGTTGCATTAAAGTGCAAGCCTGGGGCAAGGTTTGTTACATCTTTCCCTTACAGAAAGGGACAAACTTTGAGGAAATGTATGTTAGATTTAAGAACTATCTGTGTTAGTAATTTGTTTGATCTAGAGCTTTTGTAAACTTGATTAACACAGCCTTCAGTTAGGGGTGGCACAAAGATATTTCTTACCAAAGCAGAGATGGAAGGACCATGATTTTATAGGTCTCCAATTCCTGCACATACTACTTGAAAGATAAAATACTTCTGTTTTTGTCAGTAGATACCATGAAGAAACAACTACTGAGGAAGGTGGAAGTGAAAACAGTATTTTTCTGAATCAATGCAGATGTTTAAATGGATCCCAAGAAGTTCTCATTTTAGGATGAGATCTTCGTTGGTGCATGTATAAAAAACCCTACATTTGCACTAAGATAGTTCTGAATGATTTGGACTAGCCCTCAACTCCTTTCATTTTGTTTAAGGGTGTACCTACCACCACAAATAATAGAGGTGTAGCATGTCTACAGTCCTTTTTGCCAAAGTGACACCTGAAAGGCTTTCACTCGTTGTACTGTCTCAGGTCAAGTGTTGACAGCAATCCTAAGCTTGTCCAGTCATCCCAGCTACTGAAATCCTTTACTGCTGTTCTGGCCCAAAGTACCATCTCTAGCAACAAAACCAGAACCAAACATAACAATATACCCATTCACTGGAAGGGAAATAATCTGTGAGGTGAAGCAAAACATAATATCTGTTATGAGGGAAATGTTGTTGCTGTGAGAAAAGGACTCATTACACTATTGAGCTTTGACAAGTAGTCTGCATCTATTGCTTGCTAAAAAAGACAAATTCCTGGCTTAAGTATCTCCCTCTGAAGTTAAATGCAGCTACAGCACATTGTAATGTGGGTTTGTTTGTTTAATATGTTCCATCAACCAAAGAGTTTTCTAGACTAAAATATTTTGTCAGTTACTTAGCTATTGGTTTTCAACTTCTTCATCATTAACTTCTTGCTATAGTCCAGTTACATAAATTACTAATTGATCTGCTTGATGATAGTCACTAAAGAACTTTCCCATTACTACTGGGAGGGGACTGAGGCAAAAAAAGGCACACATCTATGTAGGTATTGTCAGTAGCAGAGCTTCATGTAGCATTTTACTCCAGTATCTCCTCTAATGAAAATAGACTCTTCAAATTTCCTTATTGCACCAGAAAGTTGTTATTTTAGTTAAAAAACTTACTATTGTGCCTCATGAATAGAATAAAAAATACTGATACCTACAATTTTATCTCAACTTTTAGGATGTTCCCCATACATTCACTTTTTATATTGCTAGCTCGTGTATTTTATTGGTGTGAGGATATACCCTCAAACTAGCTGTTTGTTAGACTTCACCAACTTCACAGAAGAAATTATGGCCATTTGCTTGAAGCATTTGCCTCTAGAGCTCAAAACTTATAAGGAGTTATAGCAAAATGACAGAGCAACTCAAGTGACATTGAAGATCAGTAGTACAATACTGTGATGTACTGACCCTCAGCACATAAATGTCATATACCATTCCATCATTTTTAATGAATTAGCTGGAAAAGCTGCCAATGCTTAAATTTCCAAAGTTTTGTCAGCATATTCTGATGCTGAAATGAGACTGGTGAAATAAATCTGGTGACTTTTAATAACCCTCTGGTACTGAAATGGATATTTTAGCACAGTAGATTTGTTAGTTCTTGTTAAAGTATCTTGCCTCCCTATTAAAAGCACTTGCTATGAAGATTTGTTTGTTTTCTTGATGATGTCAAAGAAGAGATTTTTCCTTTAATTTATTTTTTTACCACCAACAAACCCAAAATTTACAAATTTACTGGTTTGTATATCCCTTAAAAACAATTACGATGAAATTACTCAAATTTAGAATTTATTCTGTTCTAAATTGTTTCTTCCCATACATAAGTCTCATGTAGGCCATGACTATGCATGTGCAAAATGTCTCCTCTCTCAGTGCAAACAATGAAACACTCAAGATGCCTTCACTCTACACAGCACTCCAGTTGTATGCCTTTTTTCAATAAACACCTACTAAGGATAAGCCAGAAACAACCAGAGCAAGGCAGACATCACATATTAACAAGGCTGCAGGAGAATCCCTGCCCCAGCACGAGGGATGGGACAGTGCAAGTCTCCATCTCCAAATTTTTGTTAGGATGGAGGTGCAGTGAGAAAGAGTGGTGCATTTCCATTTCAAGGATGTTGATGGGGCCCAAGCAAAGATTATGAGACAACAGAGGAACCAGAGCCACTGCTAATTTTTTTTTTTTTTTT
>VWZU01010718.1:759913-785611 GCA_013397095.1 Sterrhoptilus dennistouni
GGGAAGGAGGGAAGGAGGGAAGGAGGGAAGGAAATACATGACTTTACTGTCAGCAGCTTCTCAGTGTGTAATCATTTTTGACAGAATAAGCCATACCTCTGTAGTATATTCCAAACTCAATGGATTTTTGATTTTTTTACAATTTGAGTCAACTCTATTCCAGCTGCAAACATTGTGACAACAGCAAGTTATTTCCTAGACTGAGCCTGACTATTTACTCCATGCTACATTACTGGACAGAATAAGGCCTTCCAAACATCTCACTTAAATCCGTATTTTTTTTACTTTTGCAGTTTGTTCACACTGATTACAAATTTAAACAGCATATCTTCATGTATCATTAGAGATTCTAAAACAGCAACTGCTATTAGGTGTGGGCTTTATTCCTTATGAGAAAGGGAAACAACATCTTAAAAGTGGAAACACAAATGTAAACATTTTTGTAGTTGTGAAAGGACAATTACTGCAACACCTACATCAATGGAAAAGTTATACCTTTTAAAATTAATTTTCTTTCCCTATAACTATGGTTAGAAGCTACAGATTAAAAAAAAAAAAAATACCAGTAATCCTTCACAAGGAAAACTATTCCAGGGAATAGAGTTTTTCTTTTAAATTTACTGTCTCTACGTATGAAGACCTTCTTTAGAGTGGATACAAAGAAATGTGAAAGAGTTTCTGCCACCAAGGAGACTATAAACTGGAATTTTTCACTGCTGCTTTTCTCATTCATAGTATTGTACAGGAAGCAAGCTCCTATTTTTTTCCCCTATCTGTTGCTTTGCTGGCACACACTGAATTTTCACAATGAGTGAGAAGACTGAAGCATGAAGTTACATGCTGCAAAGTGGCAGTGAGAAGAACCATGTGTCATATTCTGTATCTTGATCACAGTCTTTCTAAAGTAAAAACATTCAGGAAACTCAAGGAGATATTCTGGCAGGGGTGGCACTGAGCAAGTATGGTCCATGGTCTGTCAGATAAACACAATATTGTTGTGTCAGATCTTCATCATGACTTCTACCACACACATATAGAAAATAATTTAAACTCTGCTCCCATCACAGTCAAAGTCACAAGATGTTTCCTCTGACTCCTTTCAGAACTTGAATGTAGACTGAAATCCCTAAAATAGATCATATATTGTGATCCAAGGTTAGCTGAATGCAAAAGATCAGCATTTTGCTGTTTTCTTTTCCTTGGGAAAATCCCTGCACGAGAGAAAGGTGTTGTAGAAAGAAATTATGATATTTGAAGGATACCTTTCTGAAATAAATGATGCCCCTAAAAATATGGTACTACTGTATTATGGAGGTAATATAAAAAGTAATAGTGTTTAGTATCAACAAGAAGACGTTCTATCTAAAAGTTAACAGCATATCACAGCACAGAAAGGGCTTTAGGATTTTTTGAATATTTGTAGCCATATATCTGGACCCATAGTTTTCCTGGTATATAAGTACATACATCTTCGAAGTAAAGATAAAATTTGTAGGATGGCAGACATTATAGACCCTAATGGCTGATCATAATTACAAAATATGCCTGCATCCCAAAACCACAGAGCTCCATATGTTACCAGAAAATCCTTAGCTTCTCCAAACTTCAAGAAATATATTAAGACAACTATTTAAAATACTAAATATCTTCAGGCTGAGATCTTCAAAGTTCAAGAATCTGTTAGATTTTTTCATGCTTAGCAGTTAACACCTACCACTGCAACAAGTAAGTAAAAAAGCTTGAAAAACATATTTTTCAATCAAATATGTATCTGGTATGCCATCATTACATTTCCTGATGCTGCCTACAAATCTGTTTGGTTCCCTTTAAATATATATTTCCACAGTTCTTTCACAAGAAAAATATGAGAATCAAATCTGACCTTTTTTTAAGTCTTAAAGAAACTCAAGAATATTGCTCGCCCTGTCAGAACTAAATTAATTACTGCAAAATTTGAAGTTGGATAGTAGTCTTCAAATGACAAATATTTACTGGTTGTCAATATATTTAGATGTTTTATGAAAGCAATAAGTTTCCCATGGAGATATAAATAATTATAGTGTTTTCAGTTCAGACTTGTATAAGCTACTTTATCTGAATGCTAAATTCATAAACCTAGTGATGATTCTTTGCTTTTGGATTTAACTTTTCATTTCCTATTGCTCATCATGGTAGTGAGTATTGCTCACTGGGAACTAAGTTGTGCCTGAATATCTGCAGATGAAGGAATGTAGGAGAGAGATGAATGTCTCACTTATGGTAACCACCCAGGTTGAGCATTAATCCACAGTATGCAAATTGCAGAGTTAAATATCATCTGTACTAATCATTATATCTGAGGTTCACTGAACTGAAATCAATCTGCGGTATGTTGTGATGTATTAGTGTTCACTGTCACCTTACTTCAGAAGAGAACTCTCACAATATGCTTCTGTCTCACTTCAATAACCAGATAGTCTTGTCTATGTAACTCTCACTTTTCTTAATTCTGGTCATTCTCTACTGGTGATATTACCTTACTAAAATAAATTAGGACAAGTAAAAGGTGGATTGTTATGAACTTTTTCAATATCTTTTTGATATGTTCCCAGGATATTTTCTAGATTGTCAACTGACTTGATGATTGTCTTATTTAACTGATCTTATTGTTTAGGACCACTTTTAGAGATGGCCATACATATGTATAAATGAGCCTCATGGTTATGCATATTACATAAACAATATTTGTTTTGAAGTTTGTAAAAGTAGAAAGTGTTGGTGTTTGTTACACATTTACTTTTAAAGGCCCTGGACCAAAATGTCAAAATACACTCTATCTGCTCATGATTAACTTTCTGTAGGAGTTGCTACACAGTAAAATAACCCCAGGGTATATACTAGTTTATCAGGCAATTTCATGCTTCCACCTTACACACAAAGAAATTTTTGAGCACCGCAAACTTTTCTACAAAAAAATAACCACATGTTATTTTTTGTTATAGAAAAAATTAAACCACATTCTGGTTTTGAGTATTTTAAATAAGTTCTACCAAATGTCAGCATTTGTTTTAGCCAGTTACTGGCTAATAATACTACTAATGAATAATTAATAATAATTAATGATCAATACTAATAATGAATATTATGCAGCCTCCAGTTTGCATCAGATATTTTAGAAGAATGCAAGACTGGACACACTCCAATGATTTAATTATGCAAACAGACAGTAACACAGTAGCAGACGGAGGAAGAAATTAATCTAGTATCTTTTGTGTCTCTCTTTTTTTCCCATTTTTAAATTTTTATACACTAGTACACACTAGCAGAATCCCATCTCTGTTCATAGATGTCTCCTTACCTGCTGAGGCCAAAATATGTGGTGACACTCAAAAGGCAGTAAATGCCTGCTCCTACCTAATGTTGCTCTCAGTTCTCCCTGGGAAGAGAGATAGGGCTCCTGGTGGCTCCCTGAGGGGAGAGGGAAACCTTAGGTGACTGCAGCCTGCCCACAACTGGTGCCTTTACACTCTCCCCAGTTACAGCTGCTTCACATTTCCCCCTTTTAGCCCAGTAAGGCTCTCAAAAGGCATCTGGCTGAGAAGCCCAAAAGATCTAGGTGCTCTTTCTTGCCAGGGGAAGAGATTTCCTGTGGAGCTGTCTCTCTCTCCAAACTGATGTACAGGAGGAGGCTCTCCCTAGACACTATCCTTTGCTCTTTTTATCTTCATTCTCTCAATTTTATGTTACTGAGGATGATTATCACAGTAAAATGTGTAAAATATTAAATATTCACGTATGGCAGTGTTAAATCAAAATCCCAAAGGGTCTGCTGTGGCATAAGCAACATCACCAGAAAAAAATAATTGAGCATACAGAAACTTGTGTAAAATCAGCTCAAGATAAACCTAATCACAGCTGTGCTTGCACTCCTCTGCTGTATAAAATCAGGCTGATCAAATGAATTAATCAGGACACCACAGGCTCCTTTCCTACTGGTACTGGAGAATGAACCTGACCTGGCAGGGGCAAGGGCCACTAAGAAAACTCCTCAGAAAGAAGGTTCCTGAAAAAACACGGACCAAAGTTTCAGGCTCCTCAGAGGATCTCCGCTGGAGCTTTTTCAAGCTCTGTCTTCCATGAATGGCGTCAGTGGGTGCTGCACTGGCATTTGGCCAGTGCCTGTGCCTAATGGCTTGGATTTCAGAGCACATGAGCATCGTTAGTGCTTCTTAAGGGAACAATAACTAATCAGTTTAGGGAAGAGATGATAATGCTTTCTGTAATCAAATGCATGCTTTACTCTCTTACCTAATCACATCCTCCTTTTTTTCTCAAGAACACAGGAACACTTCACTGGAAACTGAATGGAGATGAAAAAATAAAGTGGAATGAGAGCTGGATTTAAAGCTCATGTATAATCGAGTTGTATGAATGAGATGAAGGCTCAGTTCAGTCTCCTCCCCTCTTCCCTGCTCCGTGGGTGCTGACACAAGAGTAAATTTTATTGCACAGTAACTATACCACGATTGCTATTTGTAGTAGTCCCCTTTCAAGTTATAACATTAAGAAACAATATTTCATGGCCAGATGTGCTGGTTAATCACTCCTCTCCATTCTCCTTCTCCATTTTTGTGAACGTTGTTAGAAAAATAGGATGGGGAATAACTAATTGACATAAGGCCCTGACCTGGATTTTGAGGGAGATGTTGTTTTATTACCTGTCCTTTTCTTCTGTAATTTTCTCATTGTTTCATGCTTCAGAAGGCATGAGTTCAAGAAACTTTGATTTAAGAGCATTAATGCTTCCAGGTAACATTCTGAACTTGCTTTATGAAACCTGTTTCAGAGGTTAATCTCTGGCAATTCTTTCAATATATACGACAGGAGAAAGCTGTGTACTAGTTTGGACTTTGGTGGTCACTTATGGGACTGTCCATCCTAGAGTCTGCACACACAAATAAAGCTGTTTGAAGATCTGAAAGCTGAAAATTAGGTACACCACTGTTTGCTAGCCTATTTTAAATCCAGTTTCCTTCTTTTCAAGAGTTGGAATGATAGAATGGGCAGGTACACAATGCCCATCAACCTGAAAACGCAATAAACAAATAGCCAGAGCTATGCCTGCTTTTTGTACTGATTAAAAAACCCAAACAAACAAATATCTCTCAGCCCAGAATAATAATAATTAAAAAAAACCTAAACAAAGAAAAAGCTCAACTTATATGAAATCTTATTTTTCTTTCCTCCCCAAATAATTAGAAATTCTTTTTCCAGTTCTCTGCAGAACAATTATCTATGAATTAAGGGAGCTTTTATCAAGTGAATCTAAAGCATTAATTGCTATTTCTGGAGCTCCTAAACCCTCTCCTTGTGAGCACTGCTTCAGTGCAAAATACTTTTTCTATGGAATTCCTAATCAATTGGATTTTTGTGATTTTAGTTCAGGCCATAAAGAATCAAAAAGGTCTGGGTCTTTTTGACACTCCAGGAAAAAACAGAGGCAAGGAAATATTCAAATTTTGGAAAAAAGCAAAGAAATCGACAAGAGGATATATTTCCTTCAATGTTACGCACAGCAGAAACTATCCTGTGAATTGCCCTGTAAAGTCATGTGAAGATATAACACATCCAGCAGACATCAGTAAGAAAGAGAAGCTTCCCTCTAATGTTCTTGTCAGGTGGTGTTTTCAATTAGCTGCAGATGATCTGACACAATATCAGGTTCTGTGAGTTAAGGGCTTAATAAACAAGCCAAAGTGTGCAGTGGCATCAGAACTACTCTTCAGTCACAGTCTCCAGACAGCAGGTACACTTCTGAAGGTCAGTGTGACATTTTTATCAGCACAATAGGCAAATGGGAGCCAAAGATGCTGTATCAAGACAAAGAGAAGCATATGAAGAGACCCAGAGATAAAACACTAAAATAAATATTTTCTCACTAATAATATTGCATTTGAAGAAACAAATATGAGAAAAAGGTCTGTGTTTGGCCCAGTGAAGTGAACCAGGAAATCCTGCTCTGATTAAGTTCCAAAATTAATGAACTACATCAGTTTGAAGCACAGCAGAGAGATCCTACCATTCCCATAGCAGTGTGGCCCTTTAATGCTTTAGGTCTTTTTATTTAGCCTCAGCTTCTGAGTCCCAGAATGAGGAGAGGTGGGGCAAAGGATTTCCTTGATTGCAGCCATACAAATTTGTTGAATCCAGCTTGTTCTTGGAAAGTTGGATATCATCATAGATCCTGATGTCTTTTTCCACAGAATTAAATTACAAAAAGTGGTTAAAATAAAGGTGAGTTAACAGTGTACCTTAGACTTATTGCACTGGCTGCTGTTGTGCTAAAAGACAGAGCTCTCATCTCTTACTCTGATGCGTTCCATCATCCCTAGGATCTGGTCACTCTGCTAAATAGTGAAATACATCTAAGAACATTAAGATCAGAAACTCCAGTATAAATTGAGAGGGTGTGACTGCATAATCTTCAAAACTGTGCTAAGCCACAGCACCCTACTCTCAGGAATACCATTTCAGTCTTGGAAACATGATCCATAATTCAATCCTGATGCTTCTCTTCAGCCCTTGCTTTCTGAAATTATTAATAAGAAATCTACTGCTGTGATTTTGAGCTCTGCCTGACTAAAGATGAAGATCATATTTCATCTCTGTTCTTGAATGACTTTTGCAGTGGAATAAAACTAATATCTACTTCTGTTGAACAATGCATGCAAAGCAATAAATCCTCTTCTGGTTATAAAAGGAGCAGGGAAAAGTCCTCCACACACACAGGAAGAAGACAGAAGAAGTTCAGTGGACAGATCTTGTATGTGAAGAGGCAAATAGTGTGCAATGGACAGAGTGATATTCTGGGAGAGAACCCAGAGGTTATGCTGGGCACTAAGTTGGGCTTTTTTGTGCAGGCAGCCCAAGTGAGCACTGGAAAGCCATGCTGCAAAGGCCTGGGAGCAGGAGGGCATTCAGCATGAATGCTCGAAACAAGCAAATGCAAGCGTTTGGGTTTTAAAATTTCACAGGAATGTAACCAGGGGTATGCATAAAGATATTTACCATCTTTGCATTATTGTTTAGCCCAGCCTAAATGCTCACCTTCTTTGGTATGCCAAGTAAGAAATTAATTGTAGGAAAGAAAAAGTGAAGAGAGCACTAATTCAGTAGTGTTTTCATTTGAATTCGTAATCTCAAGCAGATTCAACACAAAAAAAAAAATGGATAGCAAGATAAAAACCAATGATGATTTTCTGTTCATGCCCAAATATTTCTCCAGGAGAAAAGAAATTAAGTTATGTCTGGACAAGAGTTCCCTTCTGATAGCATAGGGTTAAAATGTTTCTCAAATCATGGCAACTGTATACAATAGATTCAGGGAAGGTGGAAAAAGTTTGGGCCTGGATAGGCCTGGGAAGGGAACCAAAAGTGCGCAGGCCCTGGAAACAAAGGTTAGGTTTTGTCTTTACTAGATCATGTACAGAAGAAACTGCACCTGCATAATCATCATGATATGATTGTTGAATGTAATGATTGTTTGGTACTTGAATATTATTATTGTTTAAGAATCATGAGAAATGATATTTTGGGGGCTTCATGGAAACTACAAAATTCATGCTTGGATAAGATCAATGTATACAATAGAACAATATGAGTTTAATAATTAATATGTAGTTATATAACGAAAGGGTATAAAAACATGTCCACTTTGAATCCATGTCGGAGTCAGATTTGGGTCTGTATCCTGTAGCCCTGATTCCCAGAGCTCTTCAATAAAGCACCTGCATATAATCATTCTGTGATTATGTGTTTCAACGCTAACACTTCCACTGTCTTATATAAAGATTGTCCTGCTTTAGAGGAAAAAAATATAACTTTCCTCTTTGGTCTGAGAGCTGAACATTAAAAAATAACTTACAATCCTCTGTGGCATGGCCATGAAACTGATAGGTACTGATCTAAAGAAGAAAGTTTAATGCAAAAAAATGTCTTTATGCATTATGAACCCAGATATTTGAAGGGGCAGAACTGAGAGAAGAGGTAGTGCTACATGAAATACAGCAACAGAGGCATGTCAGGACACAGAGACACATGTTGTCTGACTTGGCTTGCAGAAGCTCAATACAAAGTACAAAAATGAAGTTAGGAATTACAGAGTTGAGACTACAAGGAGCACCAGCTATGTTGAGGCTAGACAAGGCTGCCATATGGACCCAAAGCTGCATGTCCTTATTGCCCAGAAATGTGTTTTAAAATCAAGTGATACATTACCAAAGCCAACATCTGGAAAGCCACAAAAGTCCCTGACCTCTGCATGCTTAGAGTGCTCCCTGAGCAGCAGCCATGTGCTGGCAGACATCATGTATGAAAGCAGACCAGGAGATGTGTTAAGAGCAAACCATCTCTTTCCATCTCACTTTCCTATGGAGTGTGAACAAACACACAGTAGCCAAATCATCCAAAGCCTACATTTTTTTTAGCCTAGACTAAACATTTGACTTTTACTCAGCCAAGGGTGGTTGGTATTACCTATTCTTCTGTGGTTGCTACCTTAAGTGTAAACTCACAGAGCTTTCACAGAGACCCATAGAAGTGACACCCTCTCTAAACTCAGCATGAGCCCCTCCAGCACCTATAGCAGCTTTACTTACACATGTTTGGGACTGTGCTGATTAAACAAAGCCTATAGGTGCTGTTCAGGAGCACCAGAACAGGCCTCAGATTTATTGCAAGTTACTATAGACAAAATACCAAACAAATAACTCCCTAAACAAATAAAGTTTCATCTTGAGGGATTTAGGTTTCCTACGAAAAATCTTGGTTTGCACTACTGAATGCCTCAATTTCTTCTCTCTTCAGGGTCACCCATTTTCTCCTGAATGCTAACCCAGTTCTCTTTTGAAGTGACATCACTTTTTAAGTTTGTGAAATAAGTAACTGGTATGGGCTCATCTGATATTCTGTGTGAAAACCTGAGTCTTCAATTATTCTGCTAACCTCTTGATTCCCTTCCTTAAGAAAACCTGATAATTTTTCTTACATCAATTGAATCAAGCATTTTACTGAGGCTGAAGCAAATTAGATTTAACTTATTTTCTTTTCCTAGAAAATTAAATTTTCTGTATTGTCTTAACTACTGACCAAAGACAAGTCTAAAGGGGCATCACTTCATTGGATCAAGGTTTATTTTGGTCAATAGACCTGCTACCTGTTGTATCAAGATAAAAGCTGACTTTATATTTATTTAAGAATCTGTTCTTCAGCACATACCTTGAAGGTTACAGTCTTCTGTAAAAAAAATTTAAAGAAAATTTACACAGTTGACCTCTCATCCCCCCATCACAATTACAACCAAAATTCCCCACAATTATTTCACAGTCTGGCAATGTCAATGTTTTACCTGTTATATCTTGCAATTACTGTCATTACCTTGAATTCCTCTGGAGCCTCACTCTTGAGCTCCTAGGTTGACCTTGGCTGCCAGACAGGTTCCTACCAAGCTGCTCTCTTACTCCACCTCCTCAGCAGTTTAGGGGGAGAAAATAAGATTAAAAACTTGTGGTTCACAATAAAGATAGTTTAATGAAGAAAAGCTATGGCATGTGGAAGCATAACAAAAAAAAAAAAATTAAATATACATTTTTTTTCTCTATTTTTCTCTACTTCCCACCAGCAAGTGATGTCCAGTCACTTCCTCAGAAGCAGAGCTTCGGTATGCACAGCAGTTGCTTTGGAAAACAAACATCTGAATAATTAATTTTAATTTAAAATGTCCCCATTATTATCCTTCTTTTAGCTTTTATTGCTCAAGACAATATTGTGCACGCTATGGGCTATGGCTTTAACACAGTCTGGGGCTTCTGTCCTGTGTCCCTTCTAAACCTCTGGTCCACTCCCGGCCCCCTGGCCTTTGTGGAGGAGGCTGATGCTCTGCTAGCACTGCTCAGCAATGTCCAAAACACTGGTGTGTTTGCAGCACTTTTCTAGCTACAAATACAAAGCCCAGCACTAAGAGAACTGCTTTGGGGAAAGTTAACAACTTTCCAGAGAGACACAATATAATATAACATGTTGCTCTTGCACAACCTAAATAGAAGTTATCAGCTTAGACTGAATTTAAAGTGTATGTTTCTGGGTTAAAGTTGTAAGAAGCTAAGGTGTGCAATGGTGGACCAAAGAAAGGCCAGCAGTGGCCCAGTTTCATGCCTATTACTGTGGCCAAGAGAAGAAGTCTGTAGTAGGGCTGTAAGAACTGGCAGAAATATTATGTGTCTTTTCCCTTGTATGAGGAAGTCCATGGCCTCCCTGAGGCAAACCAGTATGTCTGAAGACTAATCAATAGGCCTATTCTTTTTGACTGTTTCTTTTAAAGTCCCTAATGTCCAGCGGCCCAAAACATTAACAATTAGTTTCACTATGCATTGCTTGCAAACTGCATCCTTTACCTGAACAATCTCACTGGGTACTCCCTAAATTTTGGATTGCAATAAACAGAATCAGCATTCCAGACACAGTCCCTCCACATGTTTTATGATTTTAGGGTCTGCTGTCATATCTTTAGACCATGGAAATTTGTTGCCTTTTCAGTGTCTTTCTTAGTTTGTCTGCATCATTTTAACATCTTCACTACAATTAGATTCTTTTTTTCTCCCCAAAATCTCTTGAAGTATCTGTGGGATAATTTATGGGAAACTTACTCTGTATATTTCACTGATGACTTCAATAAAATTTACATTAAAGTGACATGCCAAGCTGCACAATTTTAGGATACTTAAGACATTGAACTGACTCTTTGAGAGTATGTATTTACAGCATAAATATTTATCAGAAAATATGTTTTTTTAAGAGGCAGTATTAAGATTCTTCTGATAATTTTAAATATCATATTGTCTCTTGAGTATTTGAGTATTCACAACAACATCCTTTTCAAGTTACTAGCTTTTAAGGAAATCCTACATGGTCTGCTACTTTCTGAATACTGTACAAGGCATTTTGTGTCTGACTTAGACTCATATGTATGGCAATGCTTCTGCTCAATTCAGGGACATACTTGGATGAATCCCATGGGTTGTGATCCCAGAGACAAGAGAGATCGAGGAAGGATTTTTAAGGATCATCTTCTCCAAGTTCAAGAACAGCACATCCCTATGAACATGAAATCAATTAAAGGTAGCAGGAAGCCTTCAGGTATGAATGAGGATCTCCTTACAGTAGAGGTGGAAGAGGGGAGAGATGAGGCTGGAGGAACACAGACACATGCTCTACATGTATAAGTAGGAAAGCCAAAGCCCATCTTGACTGAAATCTGGAGACAGGGGCTTCTGCAGGTACATTAACAGCAAAAGGAAAACTAGGGGACTGACGGTAAAGAGGAGTAGGAGACTGGGATACTCAGTGGCTTCCATGCCCCAGTTACAGACAGAAGGTAATACCAGCCTTCAGGGATCCCAAGTCCTTGAGAACAGTGGGAAAGTTTGCAACAAGTAAGGTAGAGGAGGATCCTGTGACTGAACATTTCAATAAACTGCACAAAAATCGATGGGACCTGATAGAATGGACCTGCAAATGCTGAGAAAGCTGCTTGAGGAAGGATTTCCACTCTCAATTATCTTCAAGAGATCATAATGATTTGGAGAAATTCCTAAGGGCTGGAAGAAAGCAATCACTCCAACTTTCAAGAAGGGCAGGAAGGAGAATCCAGGGAACAACTAAACCTCACCTCAATCACTATAAAGGTGACAAAGCAAATAATCCCACAAATATTTCTGAATATTTTTAAGGCAAGAAAGTAATTTAGAATATTCAGCATGGATTTACGAAGTGGAAATTACATATGAACAAACTGATATTATTTTACAATGACATGATGAGTTCAATAGATAAGAATGATAAATAGGTGTTGCTTACCCTGATTTTAGGGAGACTTTTGTCACTGTACCCGTAGCATCCCCACTGAAAAAATTATGAAATACAGACCAGACGTATGGACAGTAAGACAGACTGAAAATGGTCTGAAATGTAGCTTTTATTAAAAAGCTGTGATCAGCAGCACAAAGTTCATCCAAACGCCAGTCACTAGTGGTGAGGGGTCAGTACTAGAGCCAACACTATTCAACAGCTTCATGAATGACCTGGATAATGAGAATGAGCCCATCCCTCACAAGCATGATAGAAAAATAAGAAGTAGCTGGTATATCAGAGGGTTGTGCTGCCATTCAGAGGGACCCCATGGTCTGGAGAAATTAGTTGTCAGGGACTTCATTGTTGATCTCTTGTTGATGCAGTTCAACAAATGAAGTGCAAAATCCTGCATCCAGGGAGTAAGAAACTCATGCAGCATATATGGTGGAGCCAACAGAATCTATCCCAAGAGTCCTGGTGGACAAGAAGTTGACCATGAGCCAGCAAGATGCATTTTTATCATAGAAAGACTTACAGCATTCTGGGCTGCATGATAGAAAACATTGTCAACATGTCAAGTTGACCATGAGCCACCAAGATGCATTTTTATCATAGAAAGACTTACAGCATTCTGGGCTGCATGATAGAAAACATTGTCAAGGAGGTGATTCCTAGCCTCTATTTTCCACTGATGAAACACATCTGGGGTTCTGGATCCCATTCTGAGCTCTCCAGTGTGTTGCCCTGATTTTCAGCCTTCTGATATTGTTTACATATTTCTATTGAAAATTCTCATACCTGTACCATAAACAAGTAGATTGTTTTTGCATACTTCTCTGTGATGGACTTCTGAATTGACCACTGAAGTCAGAGAGGAGTTCTCTCATCTACCAATCCTTGACCAAATTCCAAATCCTATATAAACCCCAAATCATAATAAACTTCCCTTCTTTCCTCACTTCAACCTGACAGTAAGTGTGTAGTTCTTTTGTGTCCCTAACAGTGACACCAGTGCAAGAGAGATATGGACACAACACACTGAGTCCATCAGAGGTCATGGGGATGATTGAGGTACAAGAACATCTGACGCATGAGGAGAGGCTGAGAGCACTGGGACTGTTTAGCCTGGAAGAGCTGGAAGGCTCGGGAGAATATTATCAACAAATACAAGTTCCTTAAAGAAATGGTAAAGAAAATGGAACCAGGCACTTCTCAGAGGCAGGGGCAAGGGACAATACTTACAGGAAGCAGAAAATACTATTTAAACATTAATAAAAAACAGGTTATGTGGTTTTATTTGTTTGGTTTTGTTTTGTTTTACTGTACAGGTCATCAAATATCTGTAATATGTTGCTTAGAAAGGCTGTGGAGCCTCCATGAAGGTATTCAAACCTCATCTGAACAAGGTTTTGCATTACCTGCACTAGTTCACGATGCTTTGAACAGAAGAATTGAAATAGATAATCTTCAGAGATATTCTCCTACCTCATCCATTCTGTATCTCTGCGAATTCTTCCAGTTGTATCTGATCTAATAAATTAAAAAGAAGATTGTATATAAAATATCTCCATAAATATCTTTATCTTTGAATTACCTGTGACTTCAATAATCACAGGTCAGCCAAGTTTATACTGTAATTCTTCCCATGGGGTTCTGTCCTGGGGTGACTTTATGATGCTTTTATCCTCAGTTGTCTGTTCCATTTACACTGGATATTAAGTTCTACACTTTTAAGACTGGTTCCGAGAACAAAGTGGGGAAAGAAGCAGCATGCAGTTTGTTTTTAGAAACTGCACTCACTCTTCCACATTCTGCTCCTGGAGTGTGTTGTCTGCAGCATGGACAGTGGGAGAGAGCTCCCCTTTGCTTTTTAGTTAGTTTTTAGCTAGCTGAGGCAGAGATTTTCCCTGGACTGTTTTTTTCCTTTTTCTTGGAAGTGTTTAAGCCTATTCTGGACTGAAGAACCCAGAAAACACCTGGATCTCACACCTGCAGCCCACTGGGCCCTGGACCTCAGCATTTTCCAGTGCTGGAGGGATTGATAAGAGACTGGGTGAGCTGAGCTACAACCCACGACAAGGACTTTCTCTATTTGGCCATCTCTCTTCAGAATGGCTAGAGGTTGTGTTGTTTGATATTGTTTATTGGTTTTGTGCTTGTGGGCACTTTGCTTGTTGATAAACAATTTTTCCACTTTTCTCTAAGGAAATTTTTCCCGGACCAGTTGGGGAAGTGGCCACTTGGGTTTGCTTTATAGAGGGACCCCATTCAAAGGTTTCCTCTCAAATTTGGCCTAAACCAGGACAGGTTCTTCCACATAAAAATTGCTGGTTTCTCCAAATATTAAGGACATACTACTTTGTCACCTGGAGATTTCTTCTGTGTCACTGTGTCCTTATATTATGTAATTTTACCCCAGATAACTATAGGAAACTCTTAATGTAAGAAACTCTTTAGGTAACTAGAATGAGTTGGGCCACTGTCACAGAGGTAATACAGTCTTAACTGAATGGTTAGTGAGATGCATATTAATTTCCTTGCTTTCTGAAGCACTGTCATTAAGAAACATCCTTAAATTTTTCATAACTCTGTTTTAAGAGATGAGACCATTTGGTATGATGTTAATTGCTGCCAGAGAAGGGTCCTTCAAGTAACCAACTTCTGTCCATTATCCTTTTTTCAAACCTAATGCTTCAAAACCTAAGGTGCATATGTAAACAAGGATAAATATTTCACAACCATTAGTTTAATGGAGAAATTGATGGATGGTTTCACTCAGTCCTCATCTCTCCCTTTTGCTTGACTTAAATTCATGTAAAAGTTATTGGCCTTTTGGTTCTATCCATTATCTCCTTCCAAAAACAAGGAGATATAGAACTATTACACAAATATAAAGCATATGGAGATAAATTCCATTTTGGTAAATATCAGCTGCTATTCTGTCCATCTGATATCTATCAGCTGTCTGCTAGTGCAAAAACTTTCTTCTTGTTGTTACATAAGATAAGGATGTTTATAACAGCAGCAAGGCTCATAGTAGTTATTAACAGATCAAAACCAGTAAGTGTCAAGAGCTGTAATCATTTTGTACCTGTTTGGACCATAGGTCACCAATGTCTGCTCTGTTCCAACAAACATGAAAAACCAGAGCATTAGCAGGGCAAGGCAGGAAGCTGAAAGATGTGAAGATGTGCAACTGAAAAACTCTGGATGAGATCCAGTTTGTAATGAGGGCATCTGACATTAGTTTCCTATATATGCACTAGCTGTCTAAGCACCTATTAGTCTGAATGGATTGCTACTCGGTGCAGTTAATAGACCTGAAAAGTGCTCAGCATTCAGTTAATAGGCACTGAAGAAGATGTTTGTTGGATGGCCATTTGAATCTTACACTCTTGAAAATGAGGACTGACTAGGACCAAACAACAGGCTTGTTTGGGTTTACACTGAGCACTGAGTACTCCAGGCTGCATGAACCATACTAGCTCCCAAAAGCCCTTCAGGAGAGAACACCTGAAAAATATAACTTTGTTTAAAAGATTTTTATTTTTTTTCTTATGGTCTTCTAACACATGGAAGTGAGAAGCCTGTGAATACAGTTAGTTGGGCAGCAAGTGCCACCCATCATAGACGAGTTGAAAGTTCAGCCTCATGAGGAAAGGAACAATGACCTAGGCCATTCCTAGCCCTCCATCATTGTAAAGAATCCCAAAAGAAGTTAAAATCCTTCCTGGAAATGAGAAAGACCACACTTAAATATGATTTTCTTGGTCTGGTGCCCTGTGAATAACACCTCACCTTATGGGAGGTTAAAAACTCCCATAAGATGGGAATAAATGAATAACTGTGTAGCAATTTCAAATGACTGCAAAGACAAAGTGGAATTTCATTAAACGCAATATTGATGGGACTAATATTCATGGCACAACACTGAAGAAATAGTAGTTGCGAACCTCCCGTTGGCGACTCCTGCACTGTGCCCCTCAATCTTCCTTGCTTGACTCAACAGTGATGGATTTAAAAGAGGAACAGCTTGAGAATTCATGCACTTAGCTGTAGAAACAGGCAAAACAGCTGCGGCTGCACTCCCAGAGGACCTCCATGTCTTTGCACGCTTCCTTTGCAACATCTTTGCAATGGAATCTGGCCTCATTTGTGGCTCCCTGATCTCCAGCTCCGCCCAGCCTCTGCCTCTGGTATCCAGCACAGCCATGTGAGATTTTAAACCTGGAACTGGAAGCTTCCTGTAACAGTACAGATGCCATATCCTAGGACAGCTGCAATGCAGTCTGCCAGAAATTCACTGGACTCCTTTTTCTACTTTGATATCTGAGTCTATTGGCTTCTGTTGGGCCAATTCACTCCCTGCTGACCAACGCAGTGTAGGGCAAAAAACCAAACTTCTCATGTAATTTCCACTACATCTGGGCCAAGACAGTAAACTATAGAATAAAGAACTCTAGTATAAAGTTTCAAGTGTCCCAAGACATGCATTATGGCAATCCCTGCTTCAATATGTCCAGTGAATAACACATAATTAAGTATATTGACTCCAAATGCTCTCTAAAGTGTTTAATATGCATGTGAAGAGATGACTTCTGTGACAGTTTCAGGTTGGGTTTCTGCTTAGGTAGCAAGGAAACTTTTTCTTCCTGATCTTCTGACACAGATCTTGAGTCTGAAAAGATTTCAGATGTCTTTGGCAGCTCCTCTTTCTTATTTGCAAGTTATATAACAAATTAATTTTTCATGTCTTTTACTGATAGAGCTTGGCTTTTCACAGTTTTCGGTCTGGGCAAAAGTCAGCTGGAAATAAGTTTAGCTGGAATATTTTTCACTGAGAAATATAATTGCATCAAATAAAGAAATCTTGTAGATTCTGTTGCAATTTTGTTGTGGAGAGAAGAGGGGAAAATGTTCAGTCACTGTCAAAATATTTTGTCATTTTCTTATAAAGTGTTTTTTAAAAATGGATTTATTTTGTATGGAATACTTTAACATAACATTTAAAATTGACAAAAATCAGAGCATTTTTGTCAAAATAAAGTATTTTCATACTTTAAATAATGTTGGGCGGGGTTTGTTTGTTGTTTTTATTTTTTGACATTATGAATTTGGAAATGTGTTTCTTTTCAACATGAAATGTACCATACTGAACATTCACCTTCAGTTCAGCAGTGCTGAGCATGCCCCTCTCCAAAGGACAACAGAGTCAAGGAAGCAATAAACATAGATGTAAGATGCATGTGACTCCTAGTATTTGAACATGCCCATCAGCTATAGTTGTGAGGAGTTGTACCTGATTTCAGACAAGCATTTTAAGAGAAAGAACAATACGTAAAGATGGTGCCAGAACAAAAAAGGGTGCAAAGATTAACAGAGAAGCTGATGCAGGTGAAGAGCAGTACAAAAGTGGTATAATTATTTGTATAGAAAGAGTTAGTCTGACATTGTGAGACAGCAGTGAAAACCTCATGCCACTGTTATTTATGCCAGCTTCCAGAACACAATAATTAAATTAGACAGGACTCTAGAAAAACTGAAGTAAAACAAAAACGTATAGTGCTACAGGGGATACCATGTCAAAAACCCTGCTTATATCCATTTGGAAATACATGCCAGAGAAACAATTAGCTTTGTATTTATCCATACTGTTTTTTCCAAATGTCTCCAACTGAAACATGTGGTGCAAAGTATATATGCAGCAGTAGGATGTGATAATTACCCTGAGAAGGGAGAATAGATATATAAAAACACTAATTAATTTTATACAGAATAGAAACAAGAATTCTGCATCAGCAGTCAGCAGCTCCAATCCTTAAGGAATGAATGTGAAAATATTACTGGCGTCATGATTATTTATAGACTTATAGATATATATGCATGCATATATCTCAGATGTTTCTAAAGGTTTCTTTAAATTATGGCTGTCTGTCTTACTGGCATGAGCAGTCTTGTCTGCCAGCATTTTCCCCATGAACAGCAATAAGGAGATCTTGCAGCCATCACCAAGGCCCACAGGCTGTTATCAGAAAACAAATGGCCATATTCTAAGCAATTCTTCAAGATTATGTTCCATTCATTACACTAAACCTCATATTATTAATAAAAAGTCCTTTGAGAGCTCAAAATTCATTGAAACATAAAGCATACATTTATATAGTAAGCCAAATAAATTACTTGGTCCAGGATTCATCCCAACTAGCTTCAACTAGAAAACTAGTTACTCTGGCCCCTCTTTATATGAAAAAAAGGCAAAAACCTACTGCAATAGAAAATATAGGAGGGTCCAACAAATATCTATATCAGCACCTGGGGGTGCACCTCTCCCTGTTGGCTGCATTGCAAACCTGCAGTGACTGCACCTAAGATATGGTGTGAATCCCATCCTCAGGGCCATTTCTGGGGTCTGTTTGTGAGCATAATTTCTCTGAAATCTTTTAGGTGCCTTATTTGACTTCCAGTCATATACTCCAGAAATAGCTTTTGGATACTGAAAGATAAACGCCCATATAACTAGTTGGGTTCAGGAGGCAGCTCCTCTGGAAGTGCCCAGACTGAGCTATTGGGCTCCACAAACCCTGACTGCCTGCTTTGGTCCATTGTTTACTGCCTCAGCTCTTGGTGATAGGAACTCACTGTAATTCATACATGCAGATTTGGATTAAGCTGCTAAAGACAGTGTAAACATTATGCTTTTGTTTTCCTTCCTGAACAGTTACATGCAAGCTGAGTAAGAGAAACAAGACCTTTAACCTGTGTGAAGGGCAGGACGCATAGGGCAGCTTAGTTCTCTGTTCCATGGATCCTCGTGCTCCTCCTCTGCGGCACTGTGGGTTTCCAGTTGGCTTGGGCTGCTTCCCAGACAGCCTCACAGTCTGAAGACTCGCTAGCATCTGACTTCCTTCACTTCTAGTCTCCCAGGCACAAACTCTTCTAAATCACTTTCTACTTCAGTAACAGAACCAGAGACAAATAATTTCAGAAGGCTCAGAGCCCAATGTGAGCAACCTGTGTTAATATTAATGGGTAGTAAATAAAAGGGACTTTCAACTAGGTAATGAATACCTAATATTATTTAATCAAAAGTGATGCCTTTTCTGAATTACCACAGTTATGTGGATTTTTTTCAAGCAGAAAGTGATAAAACCAGGGAGAAATTGAAGTGTGAAATCCCCAACCCCCCTAACTGTTTTATAAAGAAAAAGATTTGTTAAAGAGCTTGAGAACACAGAAATATTTTGTACCCACTGAACTGAAACCATGTTCACTGATTCAGTGGTCACAGTTGAGGTCACCTTACAAATATCCTAGAGAGGAATCAATAGTTTGACGGTCCACTAAGATCTTTTATGTTTAAAAAAAAAAGAAAGACCTTCTCTTCTGAGGATCTTTAAAACAAGGTGCACACACCTCCTACAGCATATGTTTTCACCAGACTGAGTAGACAACCACCAGAGTAGTGCTGCTTGTATTTGTTTAGAATTTCAACAAGATGGAAAATTCCTGTGTTCTGTGCCTGAAAATTTTCTTTCTTACAACAGGGCTCTTAGATCCGTGGCAATACTGCCTCTTCTGCAAAGCCTCAAAAACCCCCAGCAATTAATGTCAAAAGATACACAGTTTGAGGTGCTGCCATTTATGACATCTTAAGATTTAGGAAAATTGAACAACTGTATTAAAAAAATAATCTGAAAGACAAAGTAAAAGACTTTCCCTACAATGAGAAGTTTGATCACTGAGAAGTTTTGAATTGTCAATTACTCATCTTATACAATTTTGCATAATGACATATCTTGGGTGGTTTGTGTCTAGGAAGTGGGTGAGATGAATGCCATCATAGGCTACTACAACAAGGAATTCTCTACCAGCAGCAGCAGGGAATAATGACAGATTATCCATCTGGAAGCATTTGGGGATTATATGAACAAAGGTGTCAGTGACTGCTTTATTGAATTTTTCTTATAAGACATATGATCTTTTTGCCTTACCAGGCTCAGAGAAGAACTCTTTCTTCAGAGGTTAAAGACGGTGGGTTTTTTGTGTGTTTCTGACATACAGTATATTTACTCTCAGGAATCAGAGGGTTTTGCCTCAATTTTCCACTGAGGCTAGATAATAAAGCATTAATAAAGCTTTTTTTCCTTTCCTTCTTTTTCATCTGAACTGCACAGTGTAGATATATAGAGCTATATAGAAATACTTAGAAAATTCTGAATAAAAATGTTGCTGCAGGTATTTGGTAGTACAGTGAAAAAAACCAGGAAGTTGTCATCCAACTCTGCATACTCTTATCCTTCATCCTGGATACAAAATCTGACCCTGTTCTGAAAACTTTTTTGTTATGAAAGACGTAGCATTGACGTTGCAGGAAAAGAGTTTCTGATGCAAAACCAGTGACCTGACACAATTGTTAATAAAAAGTCCACTTTAATGACTCAATTGCAATGAGTACCCTTCAGAAGCAATTTAAAAGGAAGCCTATGATGGCATTAAAACCCAAATGAGATTTTAATGCATGACACCTGCATTCTGAAGGCTCAGAAGACACAAGAAAAAATTACTGAATCTCTAGGCTGGATAAAATTAGTTGCCTGATGTATTATGACACAAATCAATATACCCACCAGATTTCTGAATGGCTTGTGTTTTCAGAATTAGTTTCTATCATTCATATATTAGTTGAGCTACCTGTTCTCAGGGGACACCCAAAATATTTTGGGGATTTATGCTCATTTTTCAATTGCAATCACTGCTCACATCACTCTTGTCTTTTCATAGCCACTCTTGTTGTATAAAAGGTGGCTGAAAGGACAATTACAATAAAGAAGAAACAGCAAGATTAGTTAGAAGGTCAGTGTAAAATTTAGAAAAAGACTGTTTCAATTAAAGGAACTATGAATGCCAAGCTGAACAGAAAATACTGGTGGAGATTAATTTGATAGCAGGAAAGTAAACTTAACTCTTCAATTTACTAAGCAAGAAAATTATGCAGATGAGAGTTGAGGAAATTTTCCACAATAGCATGAAAATATGCATTTAGAAATTATTATGCCAACACTGTGAGCTTGGCCTAAGTCTGAATCTGTGTTTATCCTTATCTCCTCCCTCTTAACACAACTGTAATTAACATATCTCAGCTTGCAGAAGGTTTGCTAAATTTGTTGGAGTTGCCAGTAAGCTGAAGGGCAGAATGTTCAGAATGGACTTGATGGGCTGCAGGCTGAAAGGAACTCCATGAACCTTAAGAAAGGTGACTACAAAGTCCTCCACCTGGGATGTCATAACTCCATGGAGGAGTACAGGTTGTTGGCCAACTAACTAAAGCGTAGTCAGGCAGAAAAAGGAAGGTGCTGTGGACAATCCCAGCACAAGCCAGCTATAAAACTTTGCAGCAAAAACCAACAGCCTCCAAAGTTGTGTGAGAAAGAGCATATCCAACAGGCTGAGAGAGGTGATTCTTCCCCGCATTCTGCTCCAGCAAGGCACTGAGAGTGTTTGGTCCAGATCTGGGCTCCCCAGTACAGTGGAGAAACTGAAACCACAGACCTATGGAAACCTACTTTAAACACAGGGTGCAGAGCACAGAACAAAGGAAGAGAGACTGAGAGAGTTGGGTTCCTCCAGCCAGGAGAAGAGAAAGCTCAGAAAGATCTTACTGCTTTCTGCAAATACCTAAAGGAACAGTGCAGAGCAGCCAGAGCCAGTCTATAAGTGCACTTGATTTTTTGTTTTTGTTTTAGGTTGTTTTTTGTTTGGGTTGGTTTTTTTGTTTGTTTGTTTTTTATTTTTTCTGGAACAAAGAGGAATAGATGCTTTATAGAGCACTGACACTGGTTTTGATGTAGCAATTACAACCTGAGAAAAAAGTCTAGATCCATGTTATAAAATTCAGTGTGCCAGACCATACGGTTTACAACCTACCTCACACATGTGGGCATGAAAGACTGAAAAGGAATGAAGCTGAACTGCAAGAGGTAAGTTAAGTGAGGAAATATGTGGGGAATTGGAGAAATCTCACCACACGGAGGCATGAAGCGATACAAAACGTGATAGAAAACAAAAATCACTGAAAATGTCTGGTAGTGCAATGTTAATCCATGGGATTCATTAACCATGTACAAATTTGAGGTCAAAATCTTAATGAGATCAAATCCTAATAAAGGTTGGATAACAATATCCAGAGTTTTGGTAGTTATACAACAGGTTTTGTACAGTGTATGAATCTTCATACTGAAAAATCCAGCTAATTCTCTTGAAATATGTAAAATTTAACGCCTACTTAAAAGTTTCTTCTTTCAGATGCGGCTGATGCTTAGCTTTACCTTGATCCTCTGTGACAGTTCCCATGTACCAAAGGAGACAGGACTGAGAGCAGAGCATGCTGGGAACCAAATGATTCCTGTCACTTGGATGCATATTTACACTTAAAATAAACCAATTAACTTTTGGGAAGGAAAAAAGAATGTGCAGTAAAGTAGCTTCAGGAGAGATTTTTCAATGGAGTTTGAAAGCTCACAGATGCACAGCAGAAGCTGAAGATTTGGGCATTGATGGTGAAGGAAAAACTTCGCAATAACCATCAGCATAAATCAGTGGAAATTAAGCTATTAGTTTTGCTTCCATTTCTGACAACAGTTTTCTACACATGGTGATTGTGGTAATCTGCAGTAATCTGGTTAAAAAAAGGTACTGCACATTCCTTTTACAGGCAATATTCTGAAGACCTGTTTAGCCTTGAAGTGCGGTTACTGTATACTCTTGGTAATCACTATATCTGAAATTTCTGGATAAGATCCATTCTATCTTTACACACCTTTACTGAACTGAAACACAACGAGTTTACAGGGTTGGAAAGAGGAAGAAAGAATGTAAGTAATTTTTTTGTTATTTAATTGGTGAATTACATAAAAGTGGGAGGTTGACAGTTCTAGATACATTCTGAGTCAGTTCACAATGATGTACGTAATACCTCCAACAAATGCTGCTCATGCCACATCAGTAACTCTTAAGATAAAATATTTTTAATCCTCTGAATATTCATAAATACATCATATATAAGTAAGCCGTTACAATCATGCATTGGCAACTCATACGTCTGTTGTTTGCTAAAAGCAGGCAACTACATTTACAGTATCAAAAGGCGTTGCAAACACAGTTAAATATATTTATTACAGACATGCAGATGTCCTGCAACTTCAGAATGCCATTCTGCCAAGGAAATAAATAGTTCACCATATGCTATTTTATTTTCTGAATTTGATTTGCGTTGATATTTTATTATGGCATTATTAATGAAATGCCTATCCAGCACGTAATTTTTGGAAGGTGAAAGTTGCTATAGATACTCAGGAATTGGAGATTTCATGAGTTAAACAGTACCATTTCTTTCAGTAAATAAAAATTGTAGACAGGAGGTTTTCAAAGCATTTTGATGTGTATTCTTGTCCCATTGATATTATAATTTTATAATAAAAGTATAATTCAATCATAGGAGATAATTTATTAAAAATGCTAGTAATTCAGAATGGTTTATCTTAAGAGATAAAATCTCTATGACACCCAGAATATCAAAGAGGATTACATAAATCTGATTGTATTGAAATAATAATTACTGTTCTGTACAATAATGATTAAAGAGGTATTGAATTGTAGTCATCTGCCTCATAAGCTTCAGAAAATACATTGCATCAATAATAAAATCATTATCTAGGTTGAGAACCTTTCCTTCTTTTTATCTGAACAGCATAAAATGTCAAAGAAAATAAAATTATATTGGTGTTTAATTAACTTAAACCTAAGTATTAGGAAAAGAAAAACAGTGCAAATTATGCAAGTAGAAGCAATTGGATTACAATATGAGATTTATATGTCTTTATAAAAACCTTCAAGACAATTTTTTCATTCTCATTTTAATATTTATTGGTTATTACTTATACATATTCATTCAAGTCAAATTTTCTGTTTGTGCTGTATTTATTGTCACTCTTATCCATCATTCTTCAGAACTGCCCTTGCATTATTGGTCTGAGGCTCTGCACAGACAGCTGAACAACAACAGGGGCAATGGTTTGTCTGTCACTGGGGTTAAGGATTGTGTCCACAGAGGAAAAAAGATGGGATGTTGCCAAAGGACACTCCCTTCTAACGGGACAGAAGACCCCACATGCAGACTGCACTATTGATGCCCATCTCTTCCCATATCTTAGGGAAGTCTGCTGCCTCTCTGGGGTCCAGGTTAGAGACATGGTGGGAAATCCTCCTGCCCTGGCACAGCCCTCGGATTACTGTTCACTGTTGGGTTTTTCAGGTAGGCAGTGATGAGCAAGAAGTCTGAGGGCAATAACAAGATACTTCAGTGGCTTGAGACAAACATTTAAGGGATGAGCAGAAATAATGTTCTCCCCTGTCTTTCCAGTTATAAGGAATGACCAGGGAAAAAACAGGAAGAGCCAACAGACTAATACCTGGCTGAGCTTGGTAGAATTTTGGGGTTTTCGATCATGGGTTGTTTTACAGGAAGTCAGGGTTGCTGGTGACGGGCAGGGTTCACTTTTCTCAAAGAGAGGGAGAGGATCTTTGCAAAGGAGTCAGCAGGACTCATTGACAGAGTTTTAAACTAGATTTGAAGGGGGAAAAGGATTCGTTCAGGCTCATTAGGTGTGAGCTATGGCATGGCAGCAAGGCTGCTTGGTCTGCCATCTCAGTGGTGTCAGGGGATGGAGATGCCTGTGGGAACAAAGACCCTAGGGTTATTGATGTATTAGAAATCATGGAAGAGGCTGAAAATTGTCATGTAGGAATTAGGGCTTCTTCCCCCAAAAAGATGTTGGCATCAATAGCACAACTGTAGAGCATTTACACCAATGCACATGTGGGCAATAGTCAGCAGGAGCTGAAAGCCTTTGTGATCATTCTTAACTGACTCAACTAGTAGTTGTCCTCCAAGAAGATGAACTTGTACCACCCCCTCAAGCTGAAGAAGGAATTTCTCTCTTCCAAGAAACGTAAGTACTTACTACTAGATAAGCAAAGATCAATACCATCTCTTCTCCCTCTACTGTTTGAAAACCTATTGCAAGATTTTCAGATACTCTGGGACTAATTCCTTAAGCTGTTGTCAGGGATTGAGTAAGGGAGTGACTGGAAGTGCTGCTTGGATTTCTGACTGAAGTATGTGTGAAAATGCTCAGCCCAGGAAAAACAGACACTTATTATCATATACAAGCTCTAAGTACATGAGAAACTTTACAAATAAAATGTAAGCACCAGGAGTGCAAGTTCTGAGTTAGGAAGTAAATCCACTTCTTCTCCCCTTTGCATCCCCAGGGGTAAGCTGTGACAACTGTGACAGTATATCCCCTATCTTGAAGTAAGATCAAGGAACAAAAGTTCTTCACTGCAGTGAAATTGTAGTCCTGGAAGCGCTGCAGGGATACTGCCCCATACCTCTCTGCATGCAGCCATATCCTGGCGCTATTACAGTCAGCACAGTTCACAGTCTCAGTAGCTATACAGGACATGAGTGTTTATGATGAAACTTTTATGAGGTCTCTTTCTGTTTTGCCTTTAGAGCACCCTTCTTCCTGGCATAACAACAGAATATGAGCACAAACATGTAATTACAGTAACGACTGCTAGCAGTAAAAAAATGTTGCTGTCAGTTAGCTGCTCAGAAACTAAGGCTATTAACAATTCCTTGTTAGAGCTTATTCTGTCAAAGAAGAAGAGATCTCAGTCATAGTGATGGAAGCAGATGGTCAGGATTATATACCTGGGGGGGGGGGGGGGGGGAAGTAAACACTCTGAAAA